>BMAO01034149.1:157897-207447 GCA_019973975.1 Trichonephila clavata
GTTTCAGTACAGGAGCCGTCCTCGTTATTTAACTGTGGTTTAAAATCTTGAGATCCATCATCAATAGCCTTCGTTTTTCTTGAAAACTTGAACTTGCTTCGACATTTATGGACATTCAACCAGTCACGAATTTATGAGTCTGACATATCAAAATGTTGTCTCTATTTTAATCTACTTCTTATTCGGGATTTTTGAGGGGTTAACTTGAAATGAACATTGGATAATGCAGTCAAAGTGACTTTCGTGATATAATAAATATAGAAGGGATAGTAGCGAAATTTCTCCGTTAGATCGACCACTGTGGCGGAGCTGTGATATCCCTTGTCACTTGCGAAGTGAAGATATCAAGATCTTCATGTATAAATACTTCGACTTTTGTAAATAACTTATCTTGCTCACTTAGTTGTTGCTTGTCGTGTTTGCGACTAATAAACGTTGTGTTTTAAGGAGTGTTTATTAATGTGTCTAAGTTAGTTTCGGTTATTATCGTCAATCAACCAGATTGGGAAGTCTACAACCACCATTTCAATAACCATCGTTGTCAAATCTAAAGTAGGAATTTTTACCTTTGAAGTAATATACTACAGTGCAATACAAATATTTAGTTAAAATGCTTCTAAGTATATCTGATGAATCTCTTCATTAAGCAAAGTACTTGGAGATAAATTTTAGCAGTGCTTTGAAAATGAAACATTGAAATATAATTGTTTTATTATTTCATTGTAGCTGCATAACTATTCACAGTTAGTAGATGAATTAATGCTGAAGGAAAGATAATATATAGCATACATTTCGGTGATGCTTTACATATCTTCCTTGCAAAGAATCGAACAGTGTTGTCTAGTATAAAAGAAGAAACGCGTGAACACAGAAAATAAATAC
Organism: Trichonephila clavata; assembly: GCA_019973975.1. NCBI lineage: Eukaryota > Metazoa > Arthropoda > Arachnida > Araneae > Nephilidae > Trichonephila > Trichonephila clavata. The sequence continues at coordinate 158,780 of BMAO01034149.1, forward strand.
ATTCCCAACTGAGTGGGTATCAAATATATATTGGATGAAACTATTTTCCCTAAAAGGAATTACTTTTCCACTGAATTATATTTTTTTTCATTTGTCTCTCACATAACTTTTTTTAAGAAAAATTTGAATAACATATTCGCCAAGAATATTCGAAACCTTTCTCCTACGCGAACTAATCCTTCTATTAAAACAAAGAATATGATGCATCTAGGAAACATCCAAATTTTTTTCTGAAATATTTTACATCTTCTCTCTCATATAGATAACGATAAATGACTCCACTATTTCCCCTACTTTAATTCAGAATAGTTATGAAATTATGATAATGTTTCATTCTGCATTCATTAAATCCATTTAAAAAATTATTATTTATGAGATCAATCACTTCGATCTTTAAGCGTGTATGCAAATTTATTCTCGAAAGCAAGGGTGCTTGAGATATCTCGAGGCGAAAATTTAAAATTTAAATATATTAACGAAGGGCCAGAATTGTGATGGAAGAGAATGAATGAGATTTGCATATTAAACAGCTCCCTATCTGTTTTTGTGGATAGGGGGCTTTAATGATCCGCCTCCAGATCAAAGGAAATAGAAGCTTTCTTTCCCCGTGCGGGAGCCTAATTGAAATTGTCTCTCCAAGTGAAGATAAATCGTCCGATCACATTTATTTGGGTCTGATGTCTATATTTCGGCCTGTTATCACTCCCAGAAAGAGAGCACCGCCGTCTTGTTATCCTCCTTTCTATCCATTCTCGGTGTCACAGACTCTATTCATACATTTTTCATGAAATGATGTAGTTATTCAAGAAAGATAATGTTATGTGAGGCACAAAGCTTAACTTTCGTAGCTTTTGAAGTCGAAAGTTTCGTAATTCTGTTTTTGAAAAGAAAAATCTAAAAATTCATGAGAAAAGCATATAATTTATGAAGAATTATTTAGAAGGATCGTATATATAGGTATGTAAATTTATTCAATCGATTATATGTTTTTAAAAAACTCAGCTGTTTTCTTCCCTTTGACCAACTAGGGCGTAAAAGTACAAAGTTTAGAATTTAAAAAAGTTTAATTTTAGGAATTACAAAAGAAACATAAAGATTCCGTACATTAGAATAACAAAGCTTACAGATGGAATATTTGTCTCTTTCCTTATGAGGAAAAAACTAGAGAGTAAAAGTTCTATTAACGTCGCCGTATGAAGCTACTTGGCTATTGGGAACGGGTCTTGTACCTTTGATCCATGGTGAAGTAACGAAGACGACACCTGATCTGGTGGGGGTTCAGCGGTATTAGGTCGAATTCATGACAGGCTAGCCACGAGTATGCGACTTAGGAAGAAAGTAGAGGTACAAAGACCAACATGGTGTATGTTTCCTTTTAGCAATAGAAAAAAAAACATATTATTATTTTTACCAGTCAACTTATACACGCTGTTTTACATCACTTCTGTAAAATAATTGCTGTAGTCGAATACAATATTGTATTCATTCACTTCATTTACTACAGAAAAATACATTATTTTGTCTTCCATGATAATTAAGTCTCTTCAGGTTGATTCACAATTAGTGTGACCAATTTTAAAAGCGTATAACTATTTATGGTAATTTTTAATCGTTTTATTACTAGTTTTATTATAAAAAAGGAGTCTTTTAAATGACCAATCTAATTGTTTCTATTGTTGAAAGTAAATTATGGCTACAAAACTAGGTCCTGAAACGAAACTTTAAAGTTTTTGAAAGATGATTGCTCACTTTTTGTTATAAATAAAACATTTTGAAACCTAAAAAGACATTTTTATATTAGGTTACTATCTAAACTTTGAAAAGAAAAAAATTTTGCTGTCAATCATAAGCTCCAGGGAGAAATGTAGACGAAAGGAAGTCAGTCCTTGATGAAGAAGAAAGAAAAAGCTAAAACGACTTACCGCTGTAGAAAATCATCTGCCTCAAAGAACATAAGCAAAAAACTGCAGGTAACACAGCCAACAGTTATTCGTCAGATAAAATTATATTTTAATAATTTTTCGTCAGAACTTTCGTCGTCTATTGGCTATTAAAAAGTAAATAAATCAGTCAGTTATCAAATGTCTGCGAAGACGTTAAAGAAACAAAGGAAACGTTCTTGTTCTCTGTATTTAATGTTACGTAAAAGTAGATACAAAACATGGATAAATTCTGATGAAGCATTGTTTCATGTGTCATCCACAACTGGCAAAACTAAAAAACAATATATTTCACGCGAAAAGCACCGCAAAGACACAGTTGTTGGGCAAAAGGCATGTTGGCTGTCAAGTGTTATGGTATGGATTTGAACGTCTTCTCAAGGTTTAACAAAAACCATTTTTTTTTGTAGAACCAAAGACAAAAATTGATGTTAAATACTATCTTAGTTACGTTTCAAGGTACATGATCAAAAAAGTAAATGTTGTTACCCTCCAGGAAACTGTTTTTCCCGAAGATTCTGTACTAAGTCATGTCGCAAAATCAATTATAAAATGGCTGAAAGCTAGAAAAATAAATTTTCTTCCTCCTGAAGAAATGGCTACCATCATCTCTATGTTCTTTGCGATTATTTTTTATGGAGATACTTAAAAAAACTATTAAAAAGACGTAAATTATGAACACTTCCAGGGCTTCAAAAAGCAATTAAAGGGAAAGTTGGAAAAATACCCCCAAAATAGACGAAAAAGCTGTTTTGGCATGGCCTAAAAACTTACTTAAAGTATAGTGCTACAGGAAACCACTTTAAAAAATTTATATAAATAACTCAATTCACACAATAAAAAAATTGGCGATGCTCTGAAATTGGTCACACATTATTTTTTAATCAATCTGTATACATTTTCGCATCAAAAACTAGCTAAAAAACCTTACAATTAAGAACACCTGAGTATCTGAAAGGAAGGCTTTTAAAGTAATACAAGATCTTATCGAAGTAATTTAAAAATATTTTAAAAATACTTTGAACAATAACTGTTTTGATTTAGTTTTCTTTTTAAATGATTCTATTAAAAATATTAATATTGATTAATTTATGTAAAATTAAATTTGTGGTAAGGAAATAAGTCATGCGTATCTTTAATTTTTAAAATTATGCATATCTCCATTTACTTTATAATTTTACTTTTTATGATGTAAAATAGTTAGTAGACAAAATGTGCATATTTTTTCTCAGTACAATTTTAGTACAGTCCCTCACATACTCAGTGCTTTCGGCCTTTGTATAGATATGTTTTTTTTAAATGGTTACATTAAATGGTATATTTAATTCAGCCTTTTGTTAATTACAGAGTAAAAAGGTGAAGAATAAAAAAATAAACAGTTATATACACAAGAATTTAGGATTTATGATTGAGGAATAATCTAATATCTTAGCTTTTACACAAATTTTTTCATGATTTTTTCGAATAATATTTTTAAGCAAATCTAACACTTGAATCAAGTAAAATCTTAGATCCTAATGAAACAGATAATTTGTCTGGACATAATGGAATAAACAAACAAGTTGAGAATAAAACCTTAATCAACGGTTTTTAAAAGAATCCGGACTTCATCCTGTCAGACTTCTAATACAGTATTTCATACACAATTTAGGGAGCTCTAAAGAACATTGTAAGCTCCGTTCTAAATCCCTTAATGCCCCCTCTGCGTCACTATTTATCTAATGTCCAATTATTTACGTTATGAAATTCGGAATTAAGATGTGACAGCGCAATCTACTCTCTGCTAAACGAGGCGAATTCATCTGTCTGCTAGGAGCAGCTTTCCTTCCAGAGGAGCCTTCACCTTCACTTATGCGAGGGTCAGTTATGCAAATTAAATGTGTAGGAAAATATTTTTTTGCTTCAGACTTGACTCACTCTTGTTAAGAATATAGGCACTGAAATTCAAATATAAAATTGAGAATTATAAGTTGAATGTAATAAATTTTACACTAGAAGATTACGAAAAACTTTAGATACACAAGCACAGGTTAAAAAGAAATTCGCTTAAGGTATCCGAACACGTTCGGAGTACTTTTTAACAAAATAGCATACTAAAACATTATAATTGCTCTTTTAGGACTCAATACCCATAAATATTTCTATATTTAACTATCAAAATTTAAAATAAATTACCTGAATTTTACAAAAATCACAATTATAAGTGAAGTTTTAGCAATATTTTTGAAAAACTTCAAAGCAGTTAGACAAAAAAGTAATAAACATATATTAGTAAAAGTATTACGAAAACAAACTAGATTCATTTATCTAGAAAATGTACTAAAATTTTAATTTTTTATTAAAATTTGATAATTTTAGAGCTGATTGAGTAAACATTATAAGAAATAATACATTTTTTATGAGACCATTATTTAAATAACAAACCATAACTCAAAAAATATTCATACAATAAGAAATGTTTTAGTACATTCTCTAGAAAAACGTAAATATCAGGTTCAAAAAGTTTTATAGAAATACATTCGTAATATTTTGAGCAATTTAAATGCCCACTTCTGGTAGATCAAAAACCCACTTCCGGTTTTTCTAACATTATAAAATGGATTGTAACTTGGCCTCTAGGTAATGAAGAAACAAAATAAAGTATATTTCGTAAAGTCAAGACATAGCTGTATTGATTAAAATAAAAAACAAAAATATCTGTCTTGACTGAATTTGGTCATTTTCAACGTGTTCGGATACCTTAAAAATTTCTCAGGTTATGTGAAACAATGAAATAAAATATTTCTTTTATCTAAGGATTTTGAAAAATACTATGGACATTGAGTGGACTCCAGATCAGAAACATTACAGAGATAAAGCACTGCTAAAAATTGACTATTTTATTTAAATTTAAAAATTTAAACCAGAATAATACATAACATGATCCTGGTTTGTAAACATGGCTTGGCATGGAAATGGCTGGAGGTTCAAGTTTCTTTTTACTCGCCTTCCACAGTTATGGTTATTTTGTTAATTCAAGGAATCTGCATGTCTTGGAACGCGACCAATTCTAAATTAGAAAAAAACCAACCCATTTTTTTTTAATTTTGAGAAAAATACCATCAATTGATTTGAAGTTTTGGATTTTTTTTTAAATCTATAAACATTTAACCTTCTCGATTGTTATTTATCTAAAAAATTTCAATATAATTCCAAGCAATGTCTTAAACAATTTCACTTACTTTTAAAATTTACTTTTCTCGTAAATGAATTCAGTAAAAATTGTCGTTTATTCTAATCATGTTATGCTGAATAAAAATATAATCTGCAGTTTTCATTCAATAATAGTAGTCAAAATTCTGTTAATTATGAACAAATTGCTCAGTTCAGCACTTACAAATCGTTTACTGACAGTTGTTTGAATTCCCTCTTGGAGGGGCTCCTGACTGTTGAGCAAACGACTTCAGAGGACACGAGAGACATGAAGACATTTTTCAACAATTCAAATTATCGCTCTTAACAGTAATTATGCGCAGATGTTATGTTAAGGAGTTATTTTTCCACAACCTTCTGTTCGATTTCGCTTATTTCATTCTTTTTTCCATCTGGAAAAGAATTTATTCCTCAACAACAAATTTTTGTAATACACTAAAAAAGAACCGATATCAAAACGGAAATATAAAACAAAAAACATTTTATAAATGATTTAAATATTTGTCTTAAAATAATGTTTGTAAGCGGAAGCTATTTCCCTTCTTTAATAACTTTCCCCACGCATCATCACCAAAGTGACTGATATTTTTATTTACTTTTATCCTTTCAATTATTTTCTTTCACAAAAAAACAGAGGACAATAAAAAAAAGAGATCAAAAGAAGCGAAATGAGTAAATATTTTGGATTTAAGAGGATGCTATTTTTAATGTGAAGTTTTTGTTATAAGCAAAGGAAGTAAGAAGGTATTTTTTTTTATGAAATAATCCGAAAAGAAGATTAAAGCACTGAGAAAAAAGTTATCTTTTAATTTATTAATTTCAAAAATAATCATTTTTCTTTTGCAGAAACACTTGCATTGAAGATAAATTTTTTCTTTTTATTCCATTGAAGATTGCCCTCTTCCCCCTCCAAGAATAAATAAGTAAGTGTTGCTTTTTCACGCATACCATCTATTTTTATTTTCTTTTGAAAACCTATTTAACCTTTTAAATAGCTTATGTGATTGAACTTAGACAGCTCAATTTTCCAAAGTACAGTGCCGAAATGTTATTTAATATACCGGATGGGGGATAAGTGAAAAGTTGAATATTTATGAATTTTACTGAAATGTGTTTTTATTCTCGTAAAATTCTTTTTTTTCTTCGAACTGTGCTTTTTTCAAATTTATGATTTTGTTTTCTTTTTTTGTATTTCGTTATTGAGGAATTTCATTTCATTTACTAAATTAATTTAATATTTTTTTTTTCATTTTTGTTCCCAAATTTCAAATTTTTATTTTGAAAAAAAAAAAAAAAACCGTTAAGACACAAAAGTAAATCGGAAACACATCTGCTTAAAAATTACTTGAAAATATAATCTCAGCTATTGAATTAAAAATATAGTGATAATACAAAGATGTTACATAATATTGTTTTCGGTAGAACAATACAGAATGTAATTCATTGAAGAAATAATTTAAGCATTTTATCAATTTGCCATAATTATAGCGCCTAAAATTACGGTAATGGGAAATAAAGAAAAACTAGATACTTAATTAAATAAAAGCTTTCAATTAAGATTATTTTATTTTGGTGGGCATTTTTATCCACAGAGAATATTTATTATCATTTATTTGCATTTCACGTTAAATGTTGATGTTCAAATTTTAAATTCAAATGGAATTAAAATAAATATTTTTTCCTTATTTATGAAGAAAGAATAAAATTTAAAAGGCTAAATCAATGTAATGAGTTTAATAAAACTTTTTTACGAATGTAAGATAATAAATTTTTATTTTGTTTTGAGAAATTAATAAATAAATATCATAAAAAGTGCTTAAAAGTAAAAAATTAGACATTTTAATGTCTAAGGAAATGTTTATCTATTAAGAAAGATATATATTTACCATTGTTATGATCAAGTTTAATTAAACAACGAATAATAATTCATTATACTCGTAGAAAATCGTTGTAAGAATATTTGAGGGGTATTTTAAAAGTAGAGATATATGCGAACTTACAAGTTACGATCTGAGTTCATTTAATGCTTGTAGTAAACTTTTTTGAATTAAGAGAAAATTATTTCCCCCCATTTTTAAGATATTTACGAGGTTTTTGGGTATGTTCCTGTTTTATAACTATTTTGTTGTTTATTTATCCAGAATTATTTACTCTTCATATTCTTTTATTATTAATTTATTTACCTGCATTTAGGGGTTAAAGGAAGCATACCACTTTGAATAAAGATTTATAGTATATCTTTCCTTGAAGAACTTGTATCTGCATCTTCTTTTGAGAGTAATATAATGGATTTTTTCCCTTTATAACGAAATGCTGAAGCGAGTAAAGATTTTTTTTTCATGGGAGACATTAATCTCCCTTAATAATTATTTTGATGTCAAATTACTTTAAAAATGTGTCACTAAAAATAGAATTAAAATTAGTCTTCTATTGTTAAAATTACCCAAGAATTGTGAAAAATAATCTATAATTTCAGATTTTGTAGAACCAGAGGTATTGTTATTTTTTAAAAATTATTTTCCTATATTTTTAATTATTTTGTTATTTATATTGTAAGTCCTTGTTATATTGAAGAATATTCCAAAGAAATTTAAGTGTTATACATAGAATACAATTTAGTGGTGGGAAAAATGATGAATACTAAAATTCTTTGCAAAAGTTCTTAAATTGATATTTTTTTTTCAAAAGCACATTTAAAAAAAAATTTTAATGCGATATAAAATACGAACCTAGATTTTAGAGAAGAATAACATGAATGTTTGACTTTTCTTTAACTAACACATAGTTAGCTTGGCTCAATATTATCAGTTTAACAACGAGAAGAAGTAAGATAAGGAGAATACATATTATTTTAACTTCTTTTTTCGAATAATTAAAAATGGCTTTACTAATGCTTAAAAAATCAAGTTGTTTTAAATGAAAGTAACTTTAAACTTTGAAAATTAAATAGAAGATGCATTCACTAGGACTATAAAAAAGGGCTGTTGAATAAGAATTAAGAAATAATCAAAGTCTCGAAGATTTGAAGAAGAAAGTGTCTGTGTTCTATCCTTCAATTAATTCGAGACCACTTTGATGTAAGCAAACAAGGTAAATAGTATTGAAAATATAATACCTTGCATATACATTTGATTCAAAGAAAGATTTGATGAACAAATCATTCAAATTAGTTTTTAACAAACCCGTAATTGCATTCTAAAACTACTTGTTTTTAATGTGTATTTTTCATAAATCATTTGCAAGTCAGTCGAAAACCTCCTATAATACTTTCGAACATTTTAACTTTTGCCCTTCCTTCTTTTAGTAGAAAATATTGTTCTCTGCTAAGTAAAAGAAAACCCATAATTCCTTTACAAAATATATTTTAATGAATGTACAAAAAAAATTGTTACTTATTTGTATATATTCTTCCATTCAAAGTACTCAGAGGATTTTCTCTTCTTCTTTATATTTGACTTCAATTGCTCTAAAGTAAAAAACTTACTTTTGATTTCCAAGCCATTTCTAAGCAAGTGCTGCAGCATGCGAGTTAAAGAATAATCAAAAAAAATCTCTAACATACCTCCTAATGATATCTCTCAAATGATGTAAGATTATCTTTAGATGTTCTTTGAATTTGTACATCTATGGAAATTAAATGCGGGTCGCATTTTCTGTCACGCGCAAGTGTTTTTTTTTTTTATCTCTGCAGCACCCATTTGTTTAACCAAACTCCATTACCACCCACCAGTCAAGTGAATCATATTTTACGTTCGTTCATATCAATAAAAGTATTCATTATGAATTGAATTTTTCAAGTTTTTTCACTTTCAAAATGTTACCGATTTTAGCCAAAGTATGAGTATGTTGCAAACCAAAATATTTTCAGTTTTTTTTCACTCTCACGGATTTTTCAATAGTTTTAGATGCTGTTATTTATTTTGCTAGAGCTTACGTTAGAGTTTAATTTCAAAAATATCCGAGTAATATAAGAAGGTTCTTGTTTTCCGGATTTGTTAAGACTAGTCGGTACCCCCTATACCGCTATTGTTAAATTGGGCTTTTTTATGTACTTTTTTCTCAGATACTGTTAAATATAAAAACTTCAAATTCTGTCTGTATATTAATTATACTTTTGTATTTATACTGAAGTGAGATTTTATAAATATATGGTTAAGCATTTTTTCAGAATCATTCATTGTAAAGGTATCACTATGAAATTTTTTGAAAATTGTCATTTTTTCACGATAACTGATTTTTACAAAAATATTTTGAGAACATTAAAATGTTCACTTCAGTATATATAGTTACATATCAGTTATCTTCAGTAAAATTACTGTGTGTACATAGTAAATAGGTTCTGCGAAAAAGGTGCACGCAGTTTGAAAAACATCATTTTGAGAAAAATGCTTTTTTAATATTAAAAGGCAATTCATCAAAAAATTAAAAATTTCAACATGTGTTTGTCCCATTTTATTACACATTAGCTTATCCTATATTTGATTTAAGACTTTTTTGTTTCCTATTTTACTTAAATTGCCCAGAAAATACATACATAGTATTTTTCGGTTTTTGTTTAACGAGTTATTCTGTAATATTTACATTAATTTTCTCAAAATCTGTATCAATTTTTGCAGAATTTTTATCTTTGATGTATTAAAAACATCAAAGTTAATGAAAAAGCATTACGAATGCATTGTAATAATGTAACAATATGTGAAAGTAAGGATTTGGCAATATGTGTTTATACGACATTTCTCGAAAGATTTTATTAATGTTTTGTATATTCACAAGCAAACGGTATTTTTATAAGTATCAGATCTCAATAACTGATAAACTGATCAAATGATTTCTTAAACAGTCAAAATAATACTTTTTTATCTTTTTAAACATGAAATTTATGTAATTTTATGTATATAACAAGCTTTGTAGGCAACGACAAAAATCATCACATATCAGCATATCATCACATACACCTATGTACCTTTTTCTCAGAAACTGTTAAAGATTAAGACTTCAGATTTTGTCTGAATATTAATTAGGCTTCAATATTTATACTGAAATGAGATATTTCAAATATATTGTTAAGTTTTTTTCAAAATCATGCAACATGAAAGTATCACTATGAATTTTTTGAAAATTGTCATTTTTTTCACGATAAGTGACACCGAAAATATTTTGAGAATATTATTAAAATATCTCTCTCTTCATATATAGTTACATATCAGTTATGTTTACTGAAATTTGCATGAGGATCCTTTCAATCAATTCTGAGAAATACGTACACAATAGTTTAAAATTTATGATTTTGAGAAAAACGCATTTTTTATATGAGAAATGTCACTTCATCACAAAAATTATGAATTACAACTTTTATTTGCCACATTTTATTCAACATTAGCATCTAGTCAATATATTTTAAGTAAAATAATAAACAAAAAAAAGTTTTAAAATTGTCCGAAAATACATACATAGCATTTTTCAGTTTTTGTTTAACGAGATATTTTGTAAAATTTATATCTATTATCACAAAATCTGTATAAATTTTTGAAGAATTTGTAGCATTTATGTATTACAAATATCAAAGAAGAGCATATATCATCATAAATATAATGTGAAAAAATGTATCTGTATGGTTTTGGCGTGCATTTCAGAAAACATGATTTTACGCCATTTCGAAGATTTTCATCAGTGGTTTGTGTGTTCACATGCAAACATAAGTTTATAAAACTTTTATATTTCAAAAGTTTCTCAAAACGGGATAATTGATTTCTAAAACAGCCAAAATAAAACTGTTCTTCTGTTTTTAAACATATTATATATAACATTAATTCAGCATTAAATGAGCCATTTTCAGAACTTCATAAGCACTCAATTTAAAATATATATATGTATATTTTTGACTTCAAAAACAATACTTAATGAAAAAATTACATTTCAAAATTTATTTCATTAGCTGTTGATTTGATTTTCATTGTATTTAAAATCATTAAAGTGCAATAAAATTGTGAGAAACATGGTTACTTTTTTTCCCGAATGTTGCTGCGGATTGATATTTTTTACCATTGCAGACCTAGTACATTCCCCAGGAGCTGGTATCACTTTTTAATGCGGCACCATACACAGGAGATACCGATTGCCGCAAGTAATTTTGACGCCCAGATTTCTCCCCAAAGGAAGGCACCTGAGCTATGATGATGCGAACTTGTTCTAGAAACTTAATTTTGCCAAGAGCACCCAAGCCAAGCAGTCACCCAAGGGATCTTTCACATGCGGCATAATCTCACGGCATGGACGCTGTCGATTTTCTGCATCATGAACATCTAATGACTTGGACCGGGGTCGTACCCGCAACCTTAAGTGCAGAAGGCCAGTGACAAACCAAATTCGCCACCCAACCGATAGTAACAATTACTTGTAATAGATTGTCCACATACAGGATCAGTAAAGTTAATCGGACGATGTAAAAAGACATCATTTGTAGTACTTGCTTGGCATTTTTTTCAAAATTGTAATATTTAATCTTAAAAAAGTCCACATTGTATGTTGGTAATTTTAAAAAACAGCAAAAACAGCAACAAAAAAAATCACGAAAAAAAATCATTCTGTATGACCTATTTTTGATTCTTACTCGAAAAGGAACTAGGATGTTACATCTTATGAATTTTCCTGGTCAATCAGGCTTTCTCTAAAATGAAAATATCGCTAGGCTTTCGTTTGATTTTCTTTATGCGTAAATTCAAATAACAAACGCGAGTACATCACAACAGTTTTGTCTGATCTAAAATCGATGCCATTCTTTTCCGTGCTTGGTTTTTGTTTAAGTAAACTATTGATCTTCAAAGAATTGGAAAATTCAGGATTGAGTAAAGGATGGTATATCTGTAAAAAAGAAATATTTTTCCATTATATCTGTCACTGGAAAGAAGTATATGATTAAAAAATCAGTTTCTCTTGAAAGAGGTAAAACAAAATTAAACGCAAAAGTGGGAAGTTTTTTTTTTTTTTTTTTTTTCAATTTCAGAACACTTGTTTTTTTAGGATAGAAGGAAAATCTATCTTCCTTCTTATTTAAGCAAAAAAGAAAATAACTTCAAAAACTAAATATTTTTAGAAATGAATTTTAGAACATTAGGATGTTTGAAATTTAGAAACTTGCCTATTCTCTTTTCTTATTACACACACATACACACAAAAAATATATATAGATTTATTTTTTTTTAGCAAAAGCACTTGAAGAATTCATGAATCGCATGTATCTCATCTCATTCACTCCACGCATACACACAAGGAGTAACAACAAATTATAAAAATGATGAAACAAAGAATCAAAAAACAGAAGAACTGAAGAATAAACACAATCAGAATGTCGGTCAGAGGGCTGAGCTTGTAACCGCTCTTGGCCCTCCAATATCTATCATAGATGTTAGCAGAGATAAATCTCTAATTTCTCAGCATTCATTAGAGAATTCTCCTTACCCAAAACATAGTTTGGAGAAGTACCTTTAGTCTATGTAGTTGACTCGCCAGTTTCCAGACTGAAGGCAGCAACGGCATCACTCCTTGGGAGATCTCATTAAGCGTCTCCCTCCAAGACTTATTACAAATTTTCTCATTTAAATAAGTTTGATTGATAACTTTTCTCTCTTATTTAGTAACTTAGCTTATAAAAGATTACGGGATTCCTCTCTGAAGGCGCTAAGAAACACCAACGCCTTTTTATGCAAGAAAAATCAGCTCTCTCATTTCTATAGATATCACAATGGGAGGGAAACTATTATACTATGATATTCTTTTTTAAGTTCAAGATTCTCTATACAGTTTTAAATTCGAATAGAGTCTGAAAAATCCGGAGATTTTACAGCTTCTCTTGCAGAAATGGAGCCAAAAAAATAAAACGACATTCTCAAAAGTCTCTTTACCCAATAATAATTGTTGAATAGTCGTTCTAATAGCTTCTAATTCACCACCAACCGGAGTTGTGTTTTGACCTAAGTTTAGATAAAATGTAGAGGTCACTGTACCCTAGTGCTCAAAGTAACGGAGTCATGGCTGCTCAGTACCACTGAAAACCAACCGTGTAGGAAGCGATGCACGTTTAATCTGTTGGCAGCTAAAACATCCTCCTGTTGGTGTGGTGTGGTAGTTAGAAGAGAGGAGGCCAGTTCAGGCGTCGTCCTTGTAACGTGACTATGGTTCAAAATGACGAGGTCCGTCGCAAAAAGATATACAAATTAGATCTAAAAAAACTCCCAGTGATTGCATTTCCGTTCTGATCCAATCGTGAACACAAATATGTACACACTGCGAGGCTTTGGCAATGCAACACCAAGAAGGAGTATTAAGAAAAGGAAAAAACTTGAGAGAAAGATGGCAATGAACAATAAGTGATATTTCTTTAAAATAGCACTTGTAATTAGAAGCGAAAGCAATGTTAGTTCAATAGGTTGTAAGACCTCCATGGCAAGCGATGTACAAAGCAATACGTCTAGGCACAAAGTCAACGAGAGTGCGGATGGTTCTTTATTCCCTTTCAAACACTTTTTATCTTCTAAACCAGGTGATGGTATGGCATGCGGGGCGTCATATCTTGTCCTAGACATGTTGGTTGTAAGTGATAAAGATAGAGAGAGAGAGCCACTAAAGCATATGCACGCTTTGCAAAATACTTTGTCAAAAAATCGTGCTATGCAGAATAATTTTGGAGGGAGGGTGGCAGAAAAACGCATCATCCATGTATCATTTGGTCGACATAGTGCCATCAATATGACCCAGTAATCATTTATCGTACGCGAACTATAATGGAGTGAGAAACCATGAAGACACATTATTGTTAGACGGAGCATTTTACAGATGTGCCCGGATTCAACCTGTCGCTGTAACATATTTGTATACATCAACTGTTGTTAGACAAACGGAAGCGTCACTTGTCTATGAACAAAGCCAGTGGCATTCAGATGCTTATGTCGCTTATCTCGACTCCATTGCAAAGGGAATTCCGTGCTGCTTTTTAATGACAGTGTTCTTAAGGGACGCCATTTAGACAGGCTGCTAGAAATCATTCGATGGGTAAGATTCTTTTCGATATGGGATCAAAAAGGGCCTCCTGCATATGCAGGAAAATAATAACAGAAGTGTTTTTCTCGGTTGTCACAGTTTGTTAGGGGATGTGTCGATCCACGTGTGATGGCGTTGTTGTTGAAATCCTGTTGGCCTTTGAAATTTGTCGCATTTTTTTTTTGCTTCTAAAATCTTTTCTACAACACAAGACTACTCAAGATTTCAGCTGAGATTTAACATAAGAACTCCTCTGCTCTTCTAAGTCTAATCACCATAACTTTCGTAAAATTATCTCCATAATGATAGAGAATGAGAGTAATATTTATTTTGCACCGTTAAGCTACACGAGAGCCATTGGTGATGGACCTCAAAATTCGGAACCATTGTCAAGTGACGACAACAGCCCCTGTGAACTGGCATCCCTTCTCCTAACTTTCACACCATACCAACGGAAGGACATTTCAGGTTCGACATATTTAATGTGTATCGGTTCCCTCTGTAGAGCGGGTCTTCAGCGGTACAAGACTCGAATCCGTGGCATGTCTGTCACGAGTCCGTGACCTTGACTACTAAGCTACCGCGGGGCCAATATCTGCCGGAATTCCTTTTGTTGGTTGAGTCTTGGTATTCTCCATTATTCCACTTGTCCTGTGAGACCCCCAAGATAAAAATTCCACTATGATTTCCTTGGAAGATATGGGTATGACTTATAACCGAATCTGCAGGTTCCTTCCCTTCTAACCTACTCAATGGGTGTCGAATAGACGCGCATTTTTACATTATTAACGTGTGGCTACTCTGAAATATTCCTAGTTTTTCGGCCACTCTTTTTTAGTGTTACATTTTGAGTATCCCTCTTTTTACATTGCAGGCACTAAAGTACTGACCTCCAAGCTCAACAGCAAAATTTTTTGCCTTAAATATGGCTTCTTGATTTAGTAAAATAGCTACGCATTACAGTGTGAGATCAGTTAGAATTGCATATGTCACCAAATAGTTAAGTTGGCATTCCTGTCTCTAAAGTCCCACAAAATAAGGAAAAATGTAATTAACAAAGCTTCATAGAAGGACGTCAAACTCGCGGCCCACAACGAGCATTTTTGCGATCCTTCCAATACTACATAATAATATATAACAAAATATCACAAAATTTCTCCCAAAATAGGGAAGAAAGTAGCATGAAAAAAAGAGAAATGAAGAAATGTCAAGTGTCAGGATGTGCATATTAAATTTTTCTTGTTTGTTTATTTATTATGTGACGTATCTATACGCGTCCTTTCACTAACTCCTTGCTGATTCCTTTAGGGCAAGCATTCTTTCAAACAACTTTCACCGAGGACAGAATAACGTGATTATGCAAATTAAGTTTAATATATATATTCTGTATTCGCGAGTTTTGAGAGTTAGTGAAGTGAGGATACATTAGAAGTGAAGTGAGAATAGCTCGAATGTTAAGCGAGTTGATGAGAAGCAAGCAAATCGACAGTAATACGCATACATA
This sequence comes from Trichonephila clavata, assembly GCA_019973975.1. Classification (NCBI taxonomy): domain Eukaryota; kingdom Metazoa; phylum Arthropoda; class Arachnida; order Araneae; family Nephilidae; genus Trichonephila; species Trichonephila clavata. Next base: position 174,452 of record BMAO01034149.1, read on the forward strand.
AACAGTGTACGACGCGTGAAGTTGGAATATCGAAGAAGTGCTTAAGCCAACTATTAGGGTTCAAAGCCACGTTGAACAGTTTAAAGGATTGCAAGAATTCAGGTACTGTAATCTTAGTTCAGATAGAATTTAGAGAGTTAAATTATTAACGCACTTCTTAAATCAAGCTTTGTAAAAGTTATGGTAAGGATAGATTCGCATAATCGTATCCCCACGCTATCTTGTCTTACCTTCGTGTTCTAATTGATCAAATTTATGTTAATAAGAGTGTGATTTGTGTCTGTGTTAAATATAGAGATAAATAAATAATTAAAGTTCATCATGTTGTCTGATCATTTAGTTCCTCCTACACATCTAGCCGGGTTAGAAAGAAGAAGGAATATCAATTCCTTACAATTTTAATGTTCGTTTATTTATTATAATGTATTACTCGAAATAAACCTACATTTCCATAAATTTTGATTTTTTTTGCAACCCACCTTAGGTTAAAATTTGTTTATTTAACTCAAAACAACCTTTGAGTTTGACACCCTTGCTGTAGAGTATTCGACTAGTTTGAAAGTATATTTTGCACATATTAATACTTGTAAACGTTCGTTGCGTCGGGATTCGAGTGTGAAAAAGTTAAAAGCCTGTAAAAAAATGACGTCATCTTTACTTATCGAGGATTGGCCTAAGTGAGTGAAAAATTGTCATCTTCCATTAACTGAGACTTGTCCTCAAATTTAAACTGGATCTCTAGAATATCAACGCATCAAGTATTCCTACGTTTTAGCGTTCATTTTTCTTTTCTGTGTTTTACTTCTTTTTTCATTGATGTTCCTTTTGATTAGGTGTACAGTTTTACGGCAAAAATTACAGAAGATAGCGCTTTTTTTTCATATACTAGAAACTCATACTCGAAAATTAGAGCTTTAGTCTCAAGATGTAAGTTCCTCGTCTTAAGGTAGATACAGTTTAATCACATGTCTGTTACATTGGGAAAGTAAGTTTGATACAAGCTGATACGCACGCGTTACTTCCTTTTGGGGTACACTTCGACCTGCTGTCTCTAGATTCTTTGGCGCTCAAAGAATCCATGATGAGTAAGAACATGCTTTCGTCATCGTATAAGCGAATATTCATGAAATCATTTTTGAGGACTGCTATGCTGGCTCTGGTAGCTGGTTTGAAGGCATTTCCGATTTTATCCCAAATTTGTGTAAAATAATTCTCAATCATGGCAATATTTTTAAATTGATCTTCTGTAAGCAGGTAGTTATAAAATACTGCTTTTTAGTCTCTTTTCTTCTAAGCATTCATATCTTGTCCATATTCAGTTTTGTTGTTAGTTTCATATACAACAGAAAATACGTCGCATTTCAAAAGGAGCTTTGAGACCTTTAGTTTTCAGTCCTCATAATTATCATTGCTTAATTTTTCCAATCAAAACTCCGCTCATGGCTATTAAATCACTGTGAAGAAGATTCAGAGATACAATTTATACGAACGTCCCTCGAATTCTACTTAAAAAGATTTTGTATAGCCCTCCACTGATATTTTCTTGAAAGCAAGACATGTCTAGAGAGGAAACGCTGAAAACTAAAAAAAAAAGAACATATTTCAGCAAATATTCATATTTAATACGGGAGAAGGCGTACACTCAATACAAACGTTAGGGTGACGAAGTCATCCCAGTTCTTTTTTTCATAATTATTTTTATTGTACAAGATAAAAATCGTAACTGTAATGACTAATTTAATTAAGAGAAAATATACTTATCAACTTGTAAAGACTTTTCAATTTTTCTTTGATAATTTGAGAAAAAATGTGATCAAACATAACTAAAATGTTTAAAATGTGCATTAATTTAAGAATGGACACAAATCACAGACACTTTTCAATAACATTACAGGAATGATATTTGCAGACAACATTCTTTCATATTTTGTTCAATTATGGTAGTTTTATATTATCCTTTGATGATAGATAAATAATATATGTTGAATTTTTTCGTTCTGTATCTGTTTAACATGGAACATTATGTCATGTGGTACACTTTTGGCTTTATATCTTTTTTGATGAAGTTTTTTAGGTACCATATAAATATTTTCCTTTCAACTTAAACGTTTTCTGTTCATCGCTTTTTGGTAATTATTTTATTAAGTTTGTTTCTTCCTGATCAGTTTCAACTTCAACCAATAGAAATTGCAGATGCTCATTTATTTATTATTTTTAATATTCTGTTGAATAAGTGTAGTATTTTTTGGCATTATTTTTTCATTTTCACAAGCATTTCTCCCAAATATTGCCTGAGAATGGCTTTATGTAAGAAACCAAAAAATTTTGCCTACTTCCTTTATTAGCGTATTTGCCAATACTATTTTAGTAAAGAAATATGAGACCATCAAAGAAGTAAAATGAATAAAGGGGAATAAAACATTCTTCAATAAGCAACAAAATAAAAAATCCCCACAAATTTCATGGACTGTTAATTATTGTTATTGAAATTAGGCACTGAGTGACCAAATTATTATGATCGTTTGAAACTTAGACGTAGATCAGTTACAATTTCTTCTTAATGCTGACATTAGAGAGTGAGACAGCTGTCAATAGAGAATGCATGATTAGCTCATTTGTATGGCGTTGCTTTTGAGAAATAGGGTAAAAAAGGTAACTTAGCATCGCTTGAATGCGGGATGATTGAAGGTGTCTGAAGCTTCGGCACTAGTATCAGCAAAACACTTACACTTGTGGAGTGTTCGAAAGCAGCAATTCTTAACATTTACAAAGAGGGATTTCCAAGCACAAAACTGGATATCAATGTCAAACTTATGGTCATCACAGAATACTGAAAGTTTTCTTGGATAAGAAAAATATGAAAGTTGCCGTCCATCAGAAGAGCAAACGTTTTTCAAATTACAAGATATTTTAAACAAGAAGCTATTGCAAGCGTCTCTCAATAAACTGTTCAATGTACATTACAGCGTACAGGCTATGATAGCTTACGACCTGTTCGAAAGTCTTTACTGTTAGCTTTCAGCAAGAACAGACGCCAGATTACAATTGAGCACAAGAGTTGGACTGTAGATGATTGAAAAAGTGGGTTCCAATGAATCACGTTTTCAACTACACCATGTAGGCATCATAGTGCGAATACGGAAAAAACAGAAAGGAAGTACGAACCCCATTTGCAATGCCACAACACTTTAAGCTGGAGAAGGCAATATCATGGTTTGGGGGATTTTTTCTTGGCATTGCTTATGTTCTTTGATTAAAGTGGGAGAATCTCTAAATGTTCAAGGGTATTTATGTGTTATCGTAAATCAAGTACATTCTTATATATTAATAAAGTACTCTGCCAGAGATGGATAAATTTATCAGAACAATCCTCCCAGCCATACAGCTGCCGTTGTCCGCAGATGGTTCGACGAGCCTAACAGAGAGTTTACCCTGCTTATTTAACCTGCTCAGTCCCCAGATTTGAATCCAATTGAGAACCTGGGGGATGAAATCAAACACAACATCCAGCAGCTGGATGTCTACAAAGAAAAATGATTATCGTTAAAGAATTTAAATAAATTAGTAAAATAACTTATTTTTTTAATGATTCTGTTCACTTTATGAAAAACTATCTCGAAAACATTTATTTTCCAACTATTTGTACTAAGCCACACAAAGTAAATATAAGATTTGTAGAACATTATATCAGACACTTAATTTACTTATTTCTTTTTGGAGCAGCGGAGCTAAATTCTCCAGAGAATTGTAAACTAGAAAAATTTATATCCATTTTTTTAAAAAGAAAGTCAGTCTTAATTCCATGAATTGAAAAGTAAGCAAATTATATATATATATATATATATATATATATATATATATATATATATATAATATATATATATATATTATATTATATTATATATATAAGCCTTTTTTATTGTTTTCTCAATAAAAATGTGAAATTTTACTACTTTCCAAAAAAAAAAACATCTTATTCTTCAGGAATTTTTTGGTCTTTAAATGCGATTAACTTAAAGAATCGAAAGGAAAAAAATACAAATAATTATCTTTTTAAAAAACCAAAGGAATTCTCTTAGTAAAAACTCAAAGCCTTTTTGAAAGTTGAGTTAATTGAGAGAATAACATAAAAAACTCATGACATGAAGGCGTCGTCAAAGACACAGGAGAGGAAAAAAACTGAGATAAAAAAATTTATGTCTTATTTATTTCCCTGAAACACAATATTTCTCACGAGTTCTGGTTGAAACACATGTGGGATTTAATTCACTTTTTAATTTATCTTTGACCCTAATGCCACTTATTTACATGATGTTAAATCAGACGTCTGAGAGATAAAAAAAAAGTTACATTGAGGATTTATTTATATCATTCTAAATTATTCTGAAATAAGAAGAGAAATAAAATTGACATCTTTTTAATTTCGAGTTTATTTGTTTCAATAAAAAAAAACATTCTCTTTCCACTTTCAAATTTCTCCTTTTATAAAGGAATTGAATTTTGAGTTGGGCTCTTAAATTTCTGTTTTGACTATGAATAATTTTACTTCAAAAATCAACATTTTCCCCTGGAAATTAGCTTTGTTTATCAAATTTTTAATAAAATGATTAGAACACCAAAACTCCTATGAAGTTAGGGATCAGAAAGAAAAATGAGATACATAAAGAAATTATTTTTTCCAAAATGCTAAATATTTTTTTTTCATTACTGTTTTGCTAGTTTAGCGTTTTGTAATTTTTCTTTTGATTATTTTTCACGAGCATTTTGTACATCATAGTTATCCGATTTTTTAATAATAGAATTTTAATAGAAATCCATTTATATATATATATGTGTGGGGGGGGTGCATGTGTGTAGTGTGTAATAGAGGTTTAAATTTTGTTCGATTTAAAATTAAAGTTGGAGATAATTACATCTGAGAGATAATAAAAAGAACACTTGATATAAGTTTACTTTAAATTAATTAAAATTAAAATTTGTGGTGTCTAAGCATCGCAGGTTAAGATAGTAAAACATAACTGGGGGGAAATGTTATAACTTTTGTATGAGATTTTTGAATACCTAAAAATTCCTTAATTACTGATGAGATACCAGAAGAAGAAGAAACACATGATTTAAGGTAAGCGATAAATCAGTGCAATACAAAAATAAAAAATGTGATAGAATAGAGAATAGGGTTAACGATGTAAATACCAAGAATGAACAAAAAACAATTGTAAATTTCAGTGACATTAAGAATGTAATAACTTCTTTTAATGGTGAAAAACATGAAAATGTTTTTAATTGGATTGGAAATTTAGAAGCTCAAGAGGAGTTACTCTTGTTGTCTGAAATTCCTAAATTTCTTTATACAAAATGCTGTCTTAGAGGAAAGAAACACTTTAGTAGGGATTAGGGTGGAATCCCATATTAATTCGTGGAAAAAAATTAAAATAACTTTTAAAATTAAACTGTTAAAAAAAATAAAAATTCTGCTGAGGTTCATGAGACATTACAAAAACATAAAATGGAAAGAAATGAATCAATCCCCTTTGAAGTATTTTTACTCAATGAAAGAAATTTCTCTGCAAAGTGACGTTGACGAGCAAGCCTTAATATAACTTGTGTTATTAAAGGAATAAACGCAAAATAAAACAATTCAATTTGAATACACTTCTATAGCAGTAGTCTATAACAAATTCGTTACATTTTGTAAGCGAGTTGAGGATCTGTGTGTTGTATTTTACGCAATATGTTTTATTTTTATGCTTGTTTATGTTCAAAATTCATATTCATTCCACATTTAAAAAGTAAACGAAAACATGTTACGTAATAAACAACTAGAGTTTTTGATAAGGTATTTCAGTTCTAGTTTGTTTAAAAAAATCATGTGTCAATGTTTAAAATGACTTTATAATTTTATAAATGTAATAGAAATATTCGTTTTTCATCAAATTATTTTTAAGAAGGATCTTGTTTGTGAAAACTAGAATTGTGAAAAAAGTTGAGATGAAAAATCTGAATTCAGCATTCCTTGGTGCGTGAATGTGATCTTACATGAAAAGCAACCATGTCATTTCTCTTTTCCATAATTTATCAATCAATTTAGCAAGAGTTCTAGGATATCTTTTAAGAAAAATATTGTATGTATGTTATCCATATTATTTTTTTAAATAAAAGCATTAATATAAATACTTTCAATGTACTATTACTGAAAATTTGATCTATTCATGTTTATCAACTTAAAAAAAGCAAAAGTATAAAATAGCAAATAGGGCTATTTTATATCAGAAATATCATCTACAATCTTTTCCGAAGGATCAGGAGACACAAAAACAGGTCCTTCAGAATTTGCTCCCCAAGATGTTGAAAAAATGCAGTGGAAGTTTCATTTCTTAACTGATGAAAAGGAACCAAAAAGCTCCCTTTCAGTTTTTTTTTTTCAAATACCAGAAACTATTCAAATCTGAATGTACCTTCCATAAAAACAGAAATACGACAAAATGTCTTAAGATAAACATCATTTGGGGAACTTCTCTCTTTTTGAAGGTCAGCAAGTGATGCAGACGAGAAGCGAATATCCCTCCTCGCCACTTTTGGATCTTTGAGCTGCTGCAAACATTCGTGAGAGATGAGCAAACAGAGGTCTGATGTTGCTGAGTGTTCGTTTGCTAAAACCAACAGTGGAGGTGAGAAAGACTTCGGATGGCTGCCCAGAGCTCCAGATAAATATTATGAAAGTGAGAGCTGGAAAATTACATTATGTCACTTGGCTCTCCCTTCTGGACTCTTTAGAGACTTTACACTTTTTTGTTTCGATCATTTACTCGGTTTTTGATATGGACAGAAGATTTTTTTTGTAAACCGACAGTTAAACATGTATTCTTCACGTGATAATTAATTGCATTTTTCTACTCTTATATAATTACTATTCTTATTGCAATTTATTTAAATTCAAATAAAAAAGTATATATATATATATATATATATATATATATATATATATACTAGTAATTTTACTAGTTTTTTAGCTAATTTTACTAGTAGTTATACTAGTAATACTGTTTAACTAGTAATTATAAACACACAAAAATAAATAAGTTAGTAGAATTTTAGATCCTCAATACAGAGAAGAACATATTCCGATAATCATGTATTCTACTGAATATTTCTGGCATTATTATGTGGAATTTCACAACACAAAAATATTTTTCAACGTTCTTTCGAGTGAAGGTAAAAAAGATTATGATTTAAAAGGCCCATTTAGCAAGCAAAACATAACGTAAAAATAACATATTTTTAATTATATATTTTACTACAGTTGAACTTTTTATGATGAATTACAGGCTTTTTATTGACAAGACATTTCTTGAGTATTTTAGATATTTTAGCGTACTTTTATGAAATACATTCGGGGATTTATAGTTTTGGAAATTATGTATTTTTTATTTCGCAGGGAAATTGATAGAAAAGTAGAGGACTTACTTGATATAATATTAGAAAATCACATTACTGAATTATTTCCGATTTTATTATGCTACGCTATTTGCTATACTATTTACTTTGGTTCTACTGCGCTAACGCAATCTTTCGTTCATTGTAAATATGTTATAAATTACTCAATACTCACTTCTTTCAAATATCATTTAATTATTATTCTAGCAAGCGCTGTTTCTTCAGTTTATATCACCTTGCGTAGATCCATTCATTGAGATATCACATCTCCCCTTAGACAAATTCACTGTTCTAAAATTCACTAATTTAATAGCACAGAATTTTCCTTCAAATCGACTTCACATTTCCCTCTTTTATTAAACTTACAGATTCCTTACTGAAAACAATAAGTGAAACAGATGAACTCATTGGTTGATACTTCAATTACCTAAGTTAATCTAGGGCTGTTAGAACACCTTAAAAAGCTACTTCTTGGGGGTTTTTTTTCAGAAGAAAGGCACCTGCCCCAAAGTTTTGTTTACGATGCATATCCTGAGTTATCAAGAACGACGAAATAATCCATTTTATTTTATTTTATTTTGAAAACCTACTCCAAATGTTTTAATTTGCTTTGATGGAAACTCTGAACAATCCATTGATGAATCACTTTTTGCTTCCTAGGAGAGTTATTTTCCCATGGAAATATTTTAATTTTTTGAATAAAAACGGCAGTATGACTCATTTTTTATAGAATGCTTTTTGTCACAATTTTTGTATTTAAACGTGCTGTGAACTTATCATTTTCACCACTTTTTATTTATAAATGTTTTTGTTGACAATCACAGTATGTAAAGAGTACTAAGGAAGCTTTTCTCGTTTTTCGTACTTGTATGCAATGTTTGTCTTATTAACCCCATTCACAAGCAGCAAAAACACTTGGGGGCAGCAGTCCTTGTAATTTTTAACTCCAGTGAACGAAATGTGCATTGCTCCTTCCTCTCCCTGAATTTTGACATCCATTTTATTGAAATTTTGGTGTCAAAACTCGAATGGGCAATCTAAAATTTCAAACACTGAGTTCATGATGGAGTTAAAAGCCATGAACTTGTAGTAAAACTCAAGAGCACTCACTTCCTCAATCCATTTTTTAGCAAATTCTTATTAAAAATATTTAAAACGTATATATTATTGCAAATTGAAAACAAATTTCAAATTCTAAAAATTTTCTAAATTAGTAGGTAATACATCTCTAGAGAACTCTAAAAATAGTATTTGGAGTAAAAGATTGTGCTTCAAAAAGACGGAGGAGATAATGTAAATGACTAAACATTTTGTCTCTACAGTACAAGGATAACGTAAAATGTACTTAACTTTCTCACTGAGTCGTTATTTTATCAAAATAGGCTCAAAGATTTGCGTATTTTTATTATGTATTTCAAATTCACTAATTAAATGTACATTTTAGAGTTAAAGCATAGAATTGATCTGTAAAGAGTTTTCATTTTAAAATTCAGAATTAGATTATAAAAATATGAACATAAAAGCATAAATGAAACCATGAACAGGAACGGTATAGGTTGTACAGCTAAATAGTTGGAAAAAATGTATATCCGCGGAAATCGCGGCTTGCGGAAATTCTGCTACATTTGAGTTGCCCGTGGAAATCGCGGGATACGCAGCGAGAAGGTGAAACACCATTCTCGAAAACAAAAAATTTTTCAGTTGTTTTTAACAACATAACTTAATAATCAACTTTAAATGAAGAACTAATAATAGTCGTAAAATATTGTAATATTTCTTTTGAGTTAACGTTACAATTTCCAGAAGTAATTATTTTATAATAAAAAATTAACAAAATCGCTGAGAATTTTTTTTGAGGAAAAGACAAAAAGAAAAGTGAGTTTTGATTTTCATTGAGATAAAAAAAATGCAGTGAAATTCTTCTATTTTGAACCAGAAACAAAAATTTAAACCACTTATGAATCGGATGTAGAAGAAAAAGAATCAAAGTAACTAGCAGCTCCAAGTTGTGTTCACAGCCGTAATTGCAGGACTGACGTCTGTAAATGATTGATTATTCCAGTCCTTTTGTAGAGTACTGAAGTGGAATTAATGTTCTTTGCAACTAAGACAATCCTCATGACCAGATGGGTGATGAGTTGGTTTTAAGAAAAGATCTAGGTGGTCGCAGAAAATGGAATCTAGAGAAAAGGAATGAGGGATTATTTCAAGAATTGTGAAGTTTGTTACTGCGAATTTTCTTTTAGATTTCTCTCATTTCAAAACATTGTTAAATTATTTAGTGTGAAATATTTTTATATCAGTTGCAAATGAGAAATATTTTACAATACAAGATGCAAAAATAAAGTCGAACATTCTTTTTCTTGCTATTTAGAAGATTTTTTTTTCTAAAATAAACTTTAGTTCAGAAAATAAAGCAGCATAATAATAAAATGTAGCATTTCAGAATATACATATCTGTACTCAACAATACACAACTGCGAACCCTTGCGGAATTTTAGAGATTAGAAATCAAAACTCTTATCGAGTATTCTCTCCTGTGAAAGAATAAAGAATAATTAAAAGAAAAAATGTATAATTTTTAACACATCTTTCAGAAGAAAATTTCTTTCACAACTAGTATTAAATTTCAAAATCTCTTATTTTGAAAAGCATGAAAATCCCTAATACACTTGTTATATATATTAAGGAATAAAATTTTAATTTTATTCTAGTGTTTTTAAATTCATATGAGAATGTGTTTTTAAACAATATTCAAATCTTAATATTATTTTACATTTTAAATGCAAAATACGTTTAACAGCATATTTAAACTGGTATATTAAATCTGTGGAAAACACAAATCAGTACTGTTAGTTTTTCGACACTCAAGGATAAAAATTTACCAAGAGTTATTTATAATTCGTAAATAATAGCAAATTATTGATGGTATGACAATACTTTAATCTATCTTAATTTTCCATTCTCTAAAAGTATAAATGGTTCGTTCTTTTTCAAAATTCAACATTGACTGAATCCTCTAATGCAGTAAGAAGTAGGATAAAGAGTATGATTTACATACTCTCTGTTCGTCCTCTGCCAGCAAATTCATTAAAAGGAGTTAGTAGAAACCACAAATATTTTACTTCTCAACTACACCAACATCCAAATATAAAGTTATCAGTTTTCAGAATCAATTTTGAAGGAGTGAAGCAGATTTATACAGAATGCTCACAAGCTAAATGAGTGAACAACTTTAACAAAAATAACTGTCCCTATATAAACTTGTTTACATATTTGTAACAGAAAACTATTCTGAGAAAGTCAATCTGTTAGTTTTAGAAATGTGTGTGATTGTATCCCTTATTTTCTAAGAATTGGCTTAACGAAAATTTAAATTATAGAGCTAAATTCTAGAATTTTTTCAGAGAGTATGAAAATTAATGTTTCACGAGTTTGACTTTAAAGGTTTTAAAAAAGACTCAACACGTTTAGGATACATTAAGAGTTGCCAAAGAGATTATCTATTATTTAAACAGATTTCTTCTTTGTGTAATAATAAAGCAAGAGCACTGACAACCTGACTGGAGCATATTTAGTTAATAGTTATATCAAAAATGTTCAAGGAAGTTTTGTAGCCAAACTTTAATTTTGTAAATAAACTTCTGGTAACTACAATGAAAAGTAAAAAATTATAGATTTGTAATTGTCAAAATGTTTCATGTTTATTTTTAATGCTGTATCAAACAGGTACATATTTCAATTCATAAAGTGTCCCCGTTGGCTATTACACAAAATTTGCTTTGGTCTTAATACACTGTACTTTTTTAATTGCTCAAATAATAAAAATGTGAAGTCATTTTTATCAAATTATTAACTTTTTTTAATATTTTCGAAAACTTTTGTTTAAATCTCATCTACATCTGTTAAACCATTAAAAATATCTATTCATATTCCAGTTACATACGGCAATATATATTCGTATGTTAAAACGATGATTTTTACAATGGTAGAATAAACCTACTACGAAGTACAGAAAATATATCCTTTTTCCTAATAGATTAATGTGTCGAGACTTCACATCCTCAACTGGGATTTGAGTGGAGCTCTAAAAAAATACCAAATAAGGTACAAAGGCATGTCTTTTTTTTGTTACTTGGCCACAGTACAAAATTACTTCCCCCATCGCCAGTAATCTTTGTATTGCTTCTGAGTGTAAAGTTCATAAGACAATCAAGAAAACCATTTATGATGGTAAGAAACACACATAGAGATTCTAATTCCAGAGTAGTTATGATGAAAGGATATATTTTTGTTCTGATTTTCCCACCTCTTAAGAAAAGAGTTTCGAACTCGTTTTTGCACGTTTTATCAAATATTACTAAAGGAAACTAAGAGGATAAAATTTAGGTTAACATGCGATTTATTCAGAAAGAGAAAAAAATAACTACTATTTTTTAGAGTAGTATTGTTTCACCAGTAACGCATAATCTTCTAAGATTTAAAAATCACAACTTACGCAGTATTCAATTAGCGTTAACAGAATTTAGATGTTATCGGTTTAAGTCAAGTACAGTCTCAAATTAATGTGAGTCGCTTCCACATGGGAAGCAAGGAAGAAAGAAAGTCATTTCAGCACGAGGAAAGCATTATTTCTGGATCCATTATTCCACTGTTTTTCTTCCTTTCATAACGAGTGGACAAGTAATAAGATTTTGTTCGGTCGAGTGCGCACAAAAACACAGCGCTTTCTCTCTCTTGCACAGTTAATTTCATTTATAACCTGAACTTTGGCTTAGCGAAACAAAAACCCCTAATTCCAGAAAATTCAACTAAATCTCCAAAGAAAAATATTCCAATAATTGTTCTTCTTTAACAAATGTTTGAAAACAAAAAGACAGATCTAGCTTCTTAAATCAAGTATTTAACAAGAACTTGCTTGTAAAGAAAAATCATGTGCTTACGGAAAAATATGTAAATGTAAATTTCTGGAATCTCTTTTTCAAACTGTCGAGAGTATCGCTTGGTTGTTTATTAGTCAGAAAATAATTCCAAGTGTTATTATATTAACACAATGCAGAGTTCAGTCTATACAATGCATTTCCCTGAATTCAACTCCTAAAAAACAAATGGCAAAATGGTTTGCCATTTGCTTGGAAGTGATCAATAAAGTCCCCTTAAATTAGGGTGAACCATTTTTTTATCCGCTGTATACTTTGAGTGCTCTTTTGCTACACTTACAATCTGTGATAAAGCAAAAAAAAGAATTAACGAAGGTGCGGGGTACCCATCTTACGATGAACCAACCCCCTTTGTATTGTTCTGACTCATTGCTCAAATTCTAAAACTGTAATTTACAAGTATTATGTAGTTCTGAAGTATTCATACCCACGAATAAATTTAGTTTAAAACATATCCTGGCGCTATCAATTGCAGATAATCTTAACTACGTCAAAAGTTTATTACAGCATCATGAAAAACTTTTTTTATATAGAGAAGGAGATATATGTCTTCTACTCATGCTTAGATTTTTGAAAAATTGAGAAATCACTAGATTTAGATATTTCTTTTGTACTTATTTCATATATCAACGTCGTAACGCTTTAGTTCTAAATAAGAAATTTGGGATATGAGGAAACCTATATCTCAACCTATAAATTCAAATATTGTTATTAATGTTACTAATTTCCCGTCTGGTCAGACGAAGTCAGACCAGATCACTGAAACCTTTTACTTTAATGTCCCATAAAAGAAGTGCACTATCATGGATATCTTCCTAGTCCAGTCCAAGGCAGTCCGAGATGTACTGAGGGGAACCCTGTTCAAGCTGGCATTTAGGGCAAATAGATAACCTCTTATTTCTTCCAGAAAAAGTGAGACTTTTTAAGTGGCTACTGGCAAGCTGGGACGGACAAGTGTTGAACTGTCTGTCCCAAAAAAGAGATAAAGAAAACCCTGATTTTTTTGCTTTTATACCACTTATGAAACGGAAGTTTTAACCATTTTTCTTTATTTTATGCTTTTTGCCCTGAGAGTAATTCTACATATGTGAGCTCTGAGGTGGAAGGGACAGAATTGTCTAGCACCTTCTTTGCAAGAGTGTCAGCCAAATCATTTCCGTAGATATTGACACGGGACGAGAGCTATTGAAAATGTACTTAGTGATGTGGGAGATGAGCTTAACTTTTTGTAGAATAGATAAACTGATTCTATCTCCTATGTGGACCCAGTTTTTGAGGTGTTGAATTGAAATACGGCTGTCAGATAGAATCCAGAGGTCTTCGGAGTTACTTTCACTCGTGATTTTCTCTAGTCCCGTGTCAATTGCAATTAACGGAACACAAATCTGAGTTCCGTTGTTTTATGGAGTGTTTCTCTAAAAGTGTTTTAATATAAGTTCCACTGCCTGCCCGTTAATCTATTTTGGAAGAGTTTTATTGATGATCTCCAGGGACAATTGATTAAGGAGGCCAGAAACACGGTCTTTATTAGAAAGTGTGGTAAAGAAGTCGACACGAAAAACAAACATTGTAGAGTTCTCCGCAAGTATTATGATTACAATGAAGATAATGCGGTTCTACATTTTTTGCTATTAACTGCATTTATTTAATCTGACTGAAAGGGCTGTTTTTCTTAAGTCGTTGGTTTCGTGTCCAGTTATTTAGGTAACTAGCAGTTTAGTTACCTTAGAACATGCTTAAAATTTACTAACTTAAATTATAAACTAGCCCGCGCCTTCTGACAGAAAGAGGTTGCAAATAAGCCTCGTAGGGGAGAATTCTCTGAAGAACAGCTTCGTTTCAAAACAGTGATAATGTGGGTGGCCTTAAGCTGGGATCTTTCCAATTTGTTCAAGTTAGTTTCAGAAGCACAGCAATAAAGAAATCCATATTCCAGAATGGGCCTAATGAGTTCTTGATAGGAAGTTTTAAGTGTAGTCACGTCCGCGCCCTAGTCTCTATTTGTAACATACTTAATAATACTTAAGTGTTTCTTGACCTTCAGGGAAATATAATCTATATGTTCATTATACGGACATTCCGTGTCAAGAATGAACCCATTACATCTTCACAAAATTCAAAATATATATTGTTCTAGCAAAAAGTTAAAAAACACTTTAAGAAATTAATTGCAATTTAATTAAGTTTACCATTTAACCCTTAATAAACAATTATTAAAAATTAAAAAAGTATTTTATGCATCAACATTTATTATTGGAGATTTTCTTAATGAGATATGTGGGAAAATTTGGGCACGAAAGGTGAACCGAAAACCTGAGTATCACGAAGAGCTTACGTGATTTACAAATGATTTTTTTTCTTTGAGATAAGATATTTTCAACTTATTAAGGAAACGGAAATATATATTTTGCCTGTCCAACAAAGCTTTATTTTCATTGTGGTGATTCACAAACAGATAGTTGTTGTTCTTACTAACCCTCCAAGGTCTGACGAAGTCAGACAAGATCAATAAGTCCGTTGATTCTGATGAAATAGAGCACAAGAATTGGAGAAATATGAAGATCCTCTCGAAAAAGTCCTAGACAGTCCAGAATGTTCTCGGGTGAAGACTGTTAAACATTACATTTGTTACACGTTGTAAAAGTTTTAGTATTCCCACAAAACTTTAGACCACGAGTACTTATAAATCCACTAGAATGACGTGCAATGGCAGTGGAGGAACTTCTATGGGAGAGGGAAAGAAAAAAATCAGACATTTTACTTTGGTACGAATAATGAGTAGGAGGCTTCATCCATTCCTTAATGAATTCTACTTTTTTTTAAAGAATGAACAATTCCTGAGTAGAGGAATTTTACAGCCCTTCTACTTAATTTTAACTACAAGGTCGTTTCCGTGCATCTTAACGTGCATCCAATGATCGGGAATCCACGGAAAAACGGGATCTACTGAGCATGAATTTCGTGATTCTTCGAAATATGCTTTAACTTGGTCAATATGAATATCTCCAATATGTCACAATTTGCTCAGATGTTGCAGGGACCTTCGACTGTCTGTTAAAATCCAGAGGTCGTCAAAGCCTCTCTCAGATTTAACTAGCTCAAGTCCTTCATTGTTGACTATTA
The DNA here is from genome assembly GCA_019973975.1 of Trichonephila clavata. Lineage (NCBI taxonomy): Eukaryota > Metazoa > Arthropoda > Arachnida > Araneae > Nephilidae > Trichonephila > Trichonephila clavata. Next base: position 189,949 of record BMAO01034149.1, read on the forward strand.
ATTCACTTCTGACGACAGAACACGTCGGCTAAGAGTAAATTGTCTTCTCAAATAAATTGTCGTCTCAGATAAGCTCATTGATTTTGCTTCCATCAGTATGAAGTTTAATAGCGTTGGTGACTGTAACAGATAGTATATAAATATGACTATTTTTTTCGGTGATTTTACTTTTGTTGCTTGCTTTTTGAATGCTGAATGCCAACCTCAGAGTAATGTGGGAAAAATGACTAAAAGTAAATTCCTTATTAGAACAGATTTTGATTGCTCAGTAATCAGTTACCTTTTTGTCATATAAGCATGGCTTTCTGAAAAATGTCAACCCCTGTTGTTTCCGAGAATGTATGAGATGTCACTATGCTCCACCAGCAAGTATGTGAGCCCTTTTAATATACCTCAAATGGTGGCACAAAAAATTGAATCCAATAGCAAATTTCTATCTGCTATGTTTTTGATGTAACAGTATGCATTAACCAACAGTGCGCTCTGACAATTTTTTGACAATAATGTGCATATTATAAAACGCAACCCCCACTAAGATGATATTTTTATCATAATTATTCTCAGAGTATGAGGAACGTATGTACAAAAATTTATCACAAGTAAAAACATATGCAAAGTTATTGCATTGTTTGTGTTTGTAACCTTAATTTCGGAAACCAGTGTATATTTCGCCACAGAAATTAAAAAACTCAATTTTTCAGTTAGCTTTATAGACACATTTTAACAAAAAAACCTTTCATTTTTATTCAAATTGATCAGAAAATATGCAACAGATCTTCTGGTTTCCAGTGAGTATCTTTAAAGTTTTTAAATCTTTAATTTTAAACAAATTTTCATCAAAATTAATTAATTCGATGTTTTGTTTTCCGATTTAGAACTTCATTTTTAATGATATGATTTTAATAATTATTAGAATGTTACTCCTATATATTACTCCGTGAGTACCTTTCAAGTAATTTAAGAAAAATTTAAAGTTTTTACCTTTCTTTAAGCATTATTAAGATAATAGTATGTATGCAATCTGAATATACAAATATTCTAAACATAATCAGAAAAAAATAATTCTTACGTGGCATTTTGAGAACCCTGATAAAAATTGTAAATTACTGACTAAAAATAAGTTTACTATGTAAATAAATTGACTAAAAATAAAGTGACTTAGACTGTGATCCATATAACTTCATGGACTTTCAAAGAGTAAAGAAATACCTGAATAGTTTTTTTTTTTTTAAATGTCACTTCAAAATCAAAAAAAAAAATTGCGAACTTAAAAAAAATTTAATTTATGAACACAAGAGGGCTGAACTTAAACACTTATTTGAATCTAAGATTGCGAGAAATAAATAATAAAAATAAAAAAATCATAAGAAAATATTTTCTAGTTTTCTTTTTATGTTAAGTCTAGAAAATAAATACTCTATAGGGTTTTTTTTTGCCATGCAACAGTTTTTTCTCTCTGATCTTAGAGCCCGTATTTACTCAGAAGTGACTGAATGTTTAAAAGCGTTTTTGAAAGAAATTGAAAAAAAGGACTTCACTGTGGTCAATAGAAAAAAAACAATGATAATATAAAAACGTTTTTCCGAAAGAGGAAATGTGTGACAAGAAATCTTTAGAACTCTGTCTAAAGAAAATTTAAAGTTCTAAGTCAATTTATCGGAAAAAGTTACGCGGTTGGGAATAAAAGAGACTCACGTGAATATTAAGTAACCTTAAAGTGTGGTTCTTAGCAAACGTGTGTTCCTCTTTTCTTCAGTACTTTGCCGGCGAATCAGTGGAGGACAATTTATTAATTATTTAAGAACTTGTTATACTACTTAGTGTCTGAGGTTCTTAAGAGTAACTCTGGAGAATGTAGATCATTATAAATAAAAATTCGCTCGACAAAGCGAAGTTTTTAGAATATTAAGTAAGATATCCTAAATGTGCTACTTATAAAACTTATAATCCCGATAACACAAGGTTCATTCAATACGGAAGTTTTTCTTTTAATACAAATGTTCTATAATTTCTAGTAAAACGAATAAAATAGTTATATTTTATTAAATAAAGAATAAAAGACCGCTTGAATAAAACATTAATTAGTAAATATTTTGTAACTAATTAAAAAGACTTTTTTGGGTGAGCGATGAACAAAGATACTCTTAGCTAGTACTAAGTGACCGCTTTTATTTTAAAGCATTTGCAATGTAACTCAATAAATAAATCGATAATAAAGCCTCTGAAAAATATATCGAAAGGTATTGAGCTAAATTTTCTTATAAAAACACCGTTTACCTCATTCATTTTACCTTTATTAAAATAAAATTAATTAATTTGTATATGCTTTTGGAATCAGTACATAAAAACTTCTGTACAATATGAAACTTAAATGAAGTTTTTAGTTCCAAACTATGATAATAAGTGAATTTTGATCTTGCTAAATGGAAACTGCAATTTTTTTTTTTTTTTAGATGACATAGTAAGCCAGTAGTATGGTTTTTTAATTGAACAATTCGTAAGAAGTGGTAATACAATTGAAAATAAACAGTTTTGACTACACGATCTGTTGTAGGAAAAACAATAAATTATAGTTAAAAAAACTAAAAAACATGCTTTTATAGTGAATCGAACTAAAAAGTAAAAAAAAAATAATTCTTTATATAAGAATAAAATGATAAACGATAAAACTAATGTCATTGGGGTAAAAGCGTGGGTTAACTGTTAAAACTTCTTTCTGATTCTATTCCGAAGTGCTTAGTTAGAGTAAAAATGTAGTGCAAAGCACCCCACGCTTTTACTCCAATAACATTAATTTTCTAGTTAATCATTTTATTTTTATATAAAGAATTATTTTTTTTTTTTACTTTTTAGTTCGATTCACTATAAAAGCGTGTTTTTTTTAGTTTTTTTAAACTATAATTTATTTTTCATTTTTTAGTTTGATCTTCAATGAAAGCGTGTTTTTAAGTTTTTCACACTATTATTTACTCATTGTTGAATTTATTCTTGAGTTTGGTATTTGGAGCCGGGGAAGGGGAATTAAGTAGCAGCTGGAATCGGGATTGCTCGTCAATGGATATTAATTAATGGGTCTGAAGGTATCTATTCTCTCCGTTTACGGAGCCTCGGATCAGTCCCGTATCGTTATATTTCAGTAATTCCGTTTCTGTAGATGCAGGTCAAATCAAAGTGTTTTAAGAAGAAATATTAAGTGCCAATCGTATTATTATCTCTTTTAAACGTATTGCTATAATATTATTTCATATCATCACTTCTAAACGTATTGCTTTGCAAAAATAAAAAAAATATTTAACAGTTAGAACATAAATAATTTTTTTCCCTTGCACATGAGTCTTTTTTTTTAAATTTCCATTTTCAGAAAAACTAGACAACTATATTTTTATTATGGTAAGAAATAGCTGATGCACCCAACCTATCCTTGCTCCAATAAAGAACACTTTTTTGTTTGTTTTATTTCTAACCACAAGTGTGTATTCGTTTTAAGGGTTGCACCTTAATCTTTTAGTCACTAAATCTGGAAATAGTCGCCAAATCTTGAAATGGTACATGGAATAAGTCGCCAAATCAGGATATGTTATTCCTGATGTCCTGATCAGGACAATGGAACAAAATTGGGAAATTATTGCATTGCCATCGGTTCTTGACAAGTGTGGAAAATTTCAAATTAATCTGACCTTTTAAAGTGGGTAAAAATCGAGTTCAAAGATTCCCTTACATGCAAGTGAAACTTATAAAAGCGCGTTAAAAAGACAAGTCCACACTGACGTATTTTGAATCGGCGTTCCGCAAGCGTTAAAGAGTCACTTTTGTGATGACTTAATAGGAAAGAACCCTGCGAGGACTTTTTTAAAGGATGAGGAAATGTTAAAAAAGTGCTTTGTCGTAGAAGATCAGCCAAGGTAGCCTAAATGGCTATGCACGGAGAAAAAAGAAATACTCAAAAATGAATAAGTAGACATTCTCATTTTGAACTGAGTATCTTTGTATCCGATTTGAGCACATGCCTTTTCGAATATGATGCATTACATGTACTCAAAACCCTCTAAAGTGGTGAATTAACACTTAAATACAAATTATTGTAGGTATTAATATCACAATACTTCTTTTTATTTACTGGTTACGTATTTTAAAAATTTGGGTTCAACAACAAATTTGGTTTTTAAAAATCTTTCGAACTATATTTTGAATCTACCACGCTACACGCGGAAGAATACATGAGTCTTAAAATGTTTTGACTATGATTCAGTGTTTTTAGTATATGTATATTTTTGTGTGTGTGTTTTTTTTTCAGAAGAATATTTGAAAAACTTAAAGTAAGTGGTTTATTTTTAATATTATGTGGGTTTATATATATTATAATATGGTTGGTAAAAAATTAATTACACAATTTATGACTGACGCCAAGTTTAGCGATATATGATAAATATTTACCTTATTTTGGCGGATTATTTAATAAAAGGTGTTATAAATTCGATGCAATTAACTTCGATACCTAATATGTCAAATTGTATGATTCATTCGGATCAAAAATAAACTTAGCTTTAAGCAACATGTGCAAGTACTAAAAAAACCCACCCTAAAATTGATAAAATCATCAAAACGTTATGGTACGATACATTTTGTTCAAACTTCATTACTGTTCCCAGAAATAAAAAAAATGTGGTTTTTTGTCTTGTGTATTGTAAATTTTTATTTTTTTCCCCCTTCGGAATCGTAAACCCTTTTTCTGACAGAAATTCCAACTCTAAAACGATGAAAGCGCCCTCTTCTGGGAGGAGGGCCAAGTACTCATGAGTACTGGTCTTAATGATCGGAGGTAAATAGTTCCTTCATAAAAAATAAATTATATGCCTTTTTTTCTTAATTTTCAATATTTTCTTGACTTTGAAATAAACATTTTTTTCAAGCTATTATTTTTCCAAATTTGCATTTACTTGATCCCATTTTCTGATGCTGTCATGATGAAAGAAAATGACGTCACAGAATCATTCAAGCCTCGAGAGGAATTCTAAGAAGGGAGCTCGAGACAGGAAACCCTCCCCCCCCCTTCTCTTTCGCATTCTATTTTTGTTCTTGGAGGGTCCAGTTTACAACCAACTGAAGACTAGTTATATGACAACTGACCCCTCTTTTACTGCCCACCCCATAGCAGTTTTCAATTACATGAAAACTGTGCCTGACATTCTAGTTATACAAAGAAACTGCTTTTTTTACGCTGTTTTGTTTCTGTTTTGGGAAACATCAGTTTTTCATTTGAATTTTATAAAAATATAAGTTTTAGTTAAGGCAGAAACCTTTATATATATATATATATTTATGTACATTCAAAACAATTTTCTGTGATATTCTTCAATATTAAATTGCATCAAAATCCTTTTTTAAACAGTTTAATGACAAGAGAAATTTATAAAATTAATGGAATGAATAGTGTAATGTGATTTAAATTATTCTCTTTCTTGAAATATTTCAGGTCAGTTCTTTATTTCCGATTCAGTTCAATAATTTTATTTAAAAACGTTTTAAGACATGTAACAAAAAAAATCTTATATAAATTTAATAAAATACAGTAGCGTAACTACCAATTTGCTAGGTGGTGCCGTGCACAGTGGCCCTTGAGCTCAGGGGACCCTCACGCCTTGACCACCAAGCAAGTCGAGCTTGCGATAATTTCTCCCATAATTGAGGTGTAAATATAAAATATTGTTACATAGCTGTAATCATGGCAACTCCGTTGAAAGTAATTTTAAACTTGTAAGGAATTCCCCTAAATTCTTTCAATTGTTTGTGTGTATAGTGTTGGGAATTTTACTTATTAAAAAGTTTACATTATTTTTCAATTTTTTCATTTTTCTAATCTTTACTTGAAAATAAACATCAAGTTCCATGAAATATCTTACCATACATCTAAAAAAAACTACACATGAAGCTATTTCTTCTTGGTCATTTTATTTTTTATAACAATATGATTCATAATAAGCTATTTTCCTGTTTCAATGTTTCGCAATCTGGTATCTGCAACAGACTGATGTAATTTTGACCCACCTTCTCTGTTTTTTCGTGTGTTTTATTTTAAATAATTATAATAATTTTGTATTATATTTTCTTGTTTGTGCATATTCTTTTTATCATTTCCTGTCTATCACATATCAAATCGAACCTGGGTAATCTCTAAATTCACAAGGAAACTCATATGCATACATGTAAGTAGTTTGTAGCTTTGCTTTCCTATGTTCTGCAGAGCTTGACACAGGGCTGATGTGAATCAGCTTTGTATATATATATATATATATATATATATATATATATATACTAATATATTTTTAATTAATAAAACTCCACCAATATTCTCTCTTTTTTTTTTGCACCAAGGCCTTTGGATACCTAGCTACGCCACTGATAAAGTATATTGAGTATTGGTTTTGGGACCCACACAATTTTTTGGAAGAACAGTTTTATAGTGTTGGAATTTCTAATATAAATTCAATTACAAAAAAAAGGAACGAGTCTTACAGTAGTCGCATATGATATGTAACATCTGACATGTTATCCTGGTAAATACGCAATAGTAACATAAATCCTGAAAAAAATTAATCGGGTATGATTGGAAATAATTTTCTATCGAATAATTTTATCTTTAATGAAAATTTTATTTAATTAACACAAAGAGTCATGTAATTTTTTATCAAAAATAAATATTCTTGTTCAATTTGGGGAAGACACACACACAATAGACTTATGATGACTAAAATATGACATATATTTGAGATTTCAAAGTATTTAATAATCTTTGTCAATCAACGTCAATAGCAGTACTACTGTTAGTTGTCGATATATTTCGGTTTGTGTTCATTTCGAGCTTGAGCTCATCATTCAAAAAAGCTATGAGCGGACAATCGTAAAGTTACCTGACTGAAAAACAGATTTGGTAAAGCAGTAATTGGTTCGGCCGTTGATGTTTATGAGATTTGTGTTCGTTGCAAAAAAAAAAAATCCCTGCTGCGTTGAGTTGAATTTAGTGCAATTCTTTTCGGCTGTACTCGTCCAGTTTTTAATTTTTTTTTCTCACGTTTCTTTTTTCAAAAATCTCGCATACATTCTGCTTTGGATTTACCCGTCTCGGCAAATCACAAAATCGTTTTAAAGCTATTGTATTCCAGATTTTAATTTCAATTAACTTTTTTCACCAATCATACTAAATATTTTTCTTATTTATCACACTAATGTTATATTTTTAATATCACAAACAGAAACCAGCAATATAATTTATAAAAAAGAATACAAATAATTTAAATCAGCATTTAAAACCGTGGAGGATTATATACCATAATGACTAAAGATGCGAGATTCCCAAGTTCAAAAAAGGTCATGAAGAATACAAAGAAACTGTAAACTCAAGTGTCATTCTCGCTATCCACCAGATCTTGGCTACTCTGATTCCCCCATACTATTTCCGGTCGGATTGCGCGGGCTTTTCGATTTATGGCCCTTTTTCCAATCACAGTACTCAATTCAACAATAGCGCTGGTTCGTTTCTAGATCAATTAGTCTTTTTCTTCAAGCTTTTGGACTGTTCGGACGTTTTCTGGAATCTCTTCAGAGTGATATTTCAGGACTAGAAGCCAGAATTTTTTTTTTTCTTTCGTGTAATTTGTATTTAATTGTTAATATTAGTTTTTAATAATTAGTATAATATTAATTTTAATTATAGATATTTTAATTGGTATATTAAGAGTTCGAAAAAATCTCATCAATTAACTCATACAATTAAATTTTATAACATTTTAATTTGTGTAGTGTTCTTATCTATAACATAGCCTATTACTACTGATGTTTTAAATAGTATAGTTGTAGAATTTTTTGTTTTTTCTTTCGTGTAATTTGTGAAATAATTTGTATTTAATTGTTAATATTAGTTTTTAATAATTAGTATAATATTAATTTTAATTATAGATATTTTAATTGGTATATTAAGAGTTCGAAAAAATCTCATCAATTAACTCATACAATTAAATTTTATAACATTTTAATTTGTGTAGTGTTCTTATATATAACATAGCCTATTACTACTGATGTTTTAAATAGTATAGTTGTATCTAATTATATTTGTTGAATTTGCATATTTTTTACTTTGGCTCTAGTTTATAATATAAGAATAATTATTTTCAAACATTAAAATTTATAATCTATGGATATATAAATCTTTTATCTCTTTACACGTGTATACTGCTGTATGTTAAATGTGAATTTTAGCTGTAATTTAAAAAGTATTTGATTCTGTCCATGTATTAACTTAAGTAAACGGATAGTGTAGATTTTTATCACATATTCTCTCTAGATAATAAGTGCTTACTTTTGTCTTTGTATGCAATTTTTTATATATCCAGTGCTGCATGAAGTTATGTAAATGCTTTATTTTTAATTTGAACTGATTTCATTTCTACTTTTAAATTAAATCATTTTTAATATTTCCATTCATAACTTAAGTTTTGTGCATAGTTTTGAATTTTTCTCTTTTTACATTTTATAGATAAAAAATTTATTAACTCAGTTCATACAATGTTTTGCACTTTCTGCCAAAGACAATTTGATTCACATCGTAGTCTTTGTCGTCATATTCGAAATAACCACACTGTTGTAGAACTCTATGTATGCTATGCTAAATTTTGTAGACAGTCATTTAAAAAACTATTTAATTATGAAAGACACTTGCAGAGATTTCACTGTAATGAGGAAACTTTAGATTTCTCTCAGAACCACCTGTTTAAAAATTCATCAGTAAATAATTTAAATGACTCATGTATGCCTAGCAAAAGGTCTTCTTCACCCAAATTTCAAGATACAGAAATTAATTCAAGAACACAAATTCAAACTGATGTTCTGCAATATTGCAGTGAAGTTTGTAGTAAAAGTAATATTCCTTTCAATAATATTATATCAACTATGAATAGTACCTCAAATTTAATGTCGGGTACCATTAATTATTTAAAAACAGAAACAATGAAAGTTATAAAAAGTTTAGGAGAGAAAAATGAAGAGCAAACAAAAAGTCTCATGGAAAAATTTGAGTTTTGCTCTAATTCAATGCAAGATTTTAATTCAAAATACAACATTTTAAAGTCTTTCAAAGCAAATAATAGATATATTGATCCTGTTGAAGTGCTTCTTGGCTCTCGGTACGAGCAAAAATTAAGTAAAGATGGTATTCCTCAACAGATTCTTAGGAAAGACACTTGCCAATACATCAGTATTGCAGAGACAATGCAACATTTAATTTCTACTGATGGGTTTATTAATTTATTTCAGGAATATAAACTTGATAAAAGTACTAGAGACACTGCTTTGTGTTGTATCCAAGATGGATTTTATTACTACTCAAATCCAACTTTTACAGCCATAGATACAATAACCATTGAGCTTTATGTAGATGACGTTGAGTTAATAAATCCACTGGGGTCACACACTGGTATACATAAGTTAGGATTTGTCTATTTCGCAATAAAAGATCTACCTGTGTCCCTTCAGTCATCTTTAGGTTCTATTTTCTTAACAAATGTTCATTATTCCCTAGATGTTGAAAAATATGGATATAAGGCAATTTTTGAACCACTTATTCAAGATTTGAAACAACTTTTAGACAAAGGTATTCAATTTCAAGGAAATACTTATAAAATTGCACTTTGGCAAATACTAGGTGATAATTTAGGGTTGAACAAGTTGTTTGGTTTTGTAGAGTGTTTTTCTGCCAATTTTTGTTGTAGGTTCTGCCTTGTCCATAAAAATGAACTGCAGAAAATGTTCAAGGAGGATAATAGTTTATTGCGCCATAAAGCTGGACATGATGCACATGTTAGGGATGTCATGGAGGAAAATATAACAACTGCAATGTGTGGTGTTAAAAGTGATTGCCCTTTTAATGAATTGGGCTATTGGCATGTCACTAGTAATTTAGTTGTTGATGTTATGCATGATTTGTTGGAAGGTTGGTGTGCAACCGAAACTTATTTAATCTTGCATCAATATATTTTTAAAGATAAGTTTTTAACATTGTCTGTTTTAAATGATAGGATATCGAATTTTAACTATGGTAAATGTGATTCCCGTTGCAAACCTGTTCCAATAAAACGAGAGAAACTTTCAAATCTTGATGGTTCTAAAGGCCAAAGTGCATCTCAAATGTGGATATTAATGAGGATCTTGCCACTTTTAATAGGAGATAAAGTACCATATGATAATGATTTTTGGAGCTTGTATCTCTTTTAATGTTAACAATCATTGATACTCTGATGGCTCCAGTAATTTCTTTGCAAGAAACTTATGGACTGGCAGAAAACATTGCTGACCATCATAAACTCTTTCTTATTCTTTTCCCTAACAGGCATCTCACTCCTAAGATGCATTTTGCAGTACACTATCCCAGGATTATACGGCAACTTGGGCCTCCAGTTAGGTATTGGAGTATGAGATACGAAAGCAAACACTACCCTTTCAAAAAATGTGCAACATCAAGTGGGAATTTTTTAAATGTTGCTAAAACTGTAGCAGTTCATCACCAATTAAAAATGGCACATATATTTAATAAAAAAAACTTTAAAATTCCTTGTATTACAAAAGTTTTGGGATCTAAGTATGTCCAAGTTTGTAATTCAAATAAAAAAGAACTACTTTGTACAATAGATGGTTTAACTGACCAAGCAGAAGTTATTACATGCAATAGTTTATGTTATAATGGTACTGTATATTCCAAAAATATGACTGTAGTAATTAATTGTGTAGATGACTTGCCTCTCTTTGGAAAAATTAAAGAATTGTTTCTACATGATAATGATGCGTATTTAGCATGTAATTTATTTAAAACAGCATTTTTTGAAAAGCATTTCCACTCGTATGTAGTAATTTCAAGAGGAGATTTTGATTTGATAAAAGTAAAAAATCTGTTTAATTATGTACCTTTACACATTAGAACTTCTTATATTTTAAATGATAATTCAATGTATATTACATTAAAACATAAATTATGTTGCACAAATAAGGAGGGAGTTGGACTATAATATGGATCATGGTGTTACTAAAAAAATAAAATGAATAATAACTAACAGATAAAGGCATGTTGTTCAACTAAGTACTACAATTCAGAACTTTGTGTATCCTAATTCTGTGTGTTCATGCAGATTTTCCCACAAACGGATTTCTTCAATGGATTTTGTAGAAAAAAAGCTCAAAGAGTGGAAAATGGAAGAATATTTGTCGAACTTTGAAAGTAAGTGCTTTATTTTTATTACATAAGTTTATATACAATATTATATAAGTTATTACATTAGACATATACTTTTGCTTTTATTGCAACTGTATTAGTTAGAAAGATATATTTACTAAGATGCTTCTTTTTTTTTTAAAAAAAAACAGATGAAGGCATTGATGAAGAAAGTTTCTTCCTGCTGGATGATGATACATTGAAGTCATTAATTCCTAAAGCTGGCCCTCGTTTAAAATTTAAAAAATATTTAAATTCATTTATTGAATCATCTAATTTTTCTGCTCTACCTACTTTTGATTCCCCTGCCCCTCCTTGTAATTCTTTTTCTAATTCCGTTACTGATTCTCTTACTATTTTTCCCCATCCTGTTTGTAATATTTCTGATGACTCTCATGCAAATTCTGATAGTGCAAATAACGAAAGTAGCATTCATGATATTTCTTTAAATTATTCAGATCCACTTTCCTCATCTACTCCTCTACCTCTATTATCTCCTTTGTCAACATCCAGCAGAAAAAAAATTAATATTAGGGAGACAGTTAAATTAAAGCTCCCTTATATTTTTGCAAAATTAGAAAAGGGGGACCCAGCCAACGTTAGCATTCTGCACAAGTACAGAATTAACCGACTGTTGGTTCAAACATACGTAGAAGAGTATGACTGTAGGCCTTCCACCAAAAATAAACTGGACCTGGCCAAAGACATTGTCAATGCTTTTCCAGTTTTGAAAGGATCAGATGGTGAAGGTCATGTAAGTAATTTTTTTATTATTATATTTCCTTTTATAATGTTTCATACTTTGGAGGTGAGAATTGGAAGGTACTTTGACTGCTACCAGCTACGAAATTCATTTTTATCTGTCTGTGACTGACTGTTCAAGCCTTTTTTTTAGGAACAATGGTTTAGTCCTGGTGTAAGAGGGGCTCCAGCGACTGGTTTTATAGCAGACAGATTTAAAAACTTCAGATCAAGAAATCTGTCTGTTGTTGAGAAGGAAGAATTAGGTATAGGAAGAATCAGCAAAAAAACCAATGCAAAACCAGAAAAATATCCAGGCACTGAAGATTCTTCTGTGGAATTTTTTCAAAAACAACAGTGGCTAAAAGAGAATGAATCTCCTCTGGAAAAGGTTATTCAGCTTATGCAGGAAACCTTTGAAGGAAGGAGATTTGAAATCATGAGGAATGCCACTAATTTTGTTTCTAATTGGCCTAGAATTCTGGACCCACATGTTGTAAGTAAATTAAATTTGTTTCACATTGTCTCTTCTACTGTATTTTTCTAATCACATTATTATGTAGAGTTTAAAGTCCATCAAATTTTTTCTCACAAACATTTTTAAACATTAAAAAGGTATGAATAAGAAGGAATAATATATAAAATAACTGTTTTTAACAAAAGTGGAGTATAGAGCAAATTTTGAAAAATGTTGGAAACTTAATTTTCTTGAGTAAATTATTTTAAAAAGTTTGCTTAAAACCTTTTTTATAAAACCATAAAAATAAACCTACTCTCTTTATTTTACAGATAGAAGCAGAATTTAAGTTGTTGTATGGTGAACAAAAAAGTGATAGCTTATGCTTAGAATTTGGAATGACAGCGAACTTAATCATTCACCAAGCAAAACATTGTGGGAGGAAGTGTGCAGAAGAATTTGCAAATAGTTTAAATTTTGACTTGAATTTAATCGAGCTGTCAGCTGAAAGTAAAACATTATTTTATTTACTAAGACTTTTTTTTTTTTAAATTTTCTTTGTAGGGTTGCAAAATTTTATTCCTTCTAAAATAATAAAAGTTTCAATAAGGTATCCAAATGCAGTTGGATTTCTCTCTTTTTTTTTAATTTTCTAAAAAAAACCTAATATATTGATATTTTTAATTTCAATTAGGATGTGTTCCTATGCACTCATATTTGGTGATACTATTGACACCATACATACCTTTAACTTCAAGGGTTAAAAAATGTGTCATGTGGCAAAAATAGTAGCATTTTATACCAACATGACCAATATACCGTTTAATTTGAAGATCTTTTTATTCTTAGAAATATGCTGTGCTCTTATCCTGTTGCCACTGTTGCTTCCGCAAAGCGTCTTCAGGAGAAATGGGCCAAAGAAATTGAAGATTCGCCCTACAAGTTCTCAGTCTTTGGATCATTTTATTCAGTTTATCCCAGTACGTAACATTCTTTTACTTGAAATTTCTTGTTAAATAATGTAAATACTTTGAATATAAACAAAACTCAGCATATTAAACCCTCAGTATTTATTCAATCCAATTAAGAGTGATTACTACCCTCCTCTTGGTTTTCTACTGCTAATGTAATTCAATGGGGAAAAGGTGAAATAAACATATTTCCGAAAGTTATTAATATACTACATTCATATATTAATACACTTCTTTCCTTTGAATATCAAGTCCCCCCCCCCTTCGAATTACATAAGCAGAAAAAAAAGGTGTTTAGTATACACCATCCTTTAATGATATTTTTACTTTCAGGTTGGTGAAGGAGTTGATAAATTTATGAGGGAAGACCGATTACTTGGGGGAGAAAGGAGACAGCCCTTTGTTCTTGCTATTGGGGAGAAATGCAAGCCTCAACAAGCATTTTTAATTTTTGAAGAGAACTGCATGGAGATTAAAACAGTACTTAAAGCTGTTGACTTGTGCTTCAAGTTAATATATATTTTAAATTTAGAATTTTCACCCTACTGTTCAAATGTGTGGCATTTTTTAAATAGCAGTTTTTATAAATGTAATTCAGAGCAAGACATGCCTTCTTGTATAAGGGAATTAAAAAATAGAATTTTTTTAAATCTTTAATTAATCATGTACACACATAGTTCTCAATTCCTTTTGTATATTTTATTGATATTTATGATTTAAAAAACAACATGCCTTCATCTGTAAGATATTTTTTTGTATATATATTTGTATTAAAATTGTGACTTTTATTTTTTTAATGTCTGATGTGTGTAAAATTTTCAGAATAAATTCTTTTAAAACTTTATTTGGTTTTATTTTTTGTTTGCAGTGAATTAATAACTATAGGTGATAGTTTTGTTGTATGAATTCAACGAAATATGTGCTAGATAAAAAAAAAGGGGGGTATTGGAAAAACAATTTCTGTACGCTTAATTAAAATGATTAGATTATGTTCCTACTGGTTCTTAAAATGTTATTTTTTCTTCTAGGCGAGTGCTGAAAACTTCTCGAAAGCACTCTCTAATTTAATTATATTTTATGATTATTGGCGTAACATCTTAAATGTTTAGTAGATGTAAAAATCTACAGTTTTAATTTGTGATTAAAAAAAGCTATAATATTTGTTTTTTTGGTGGTAGGAGAGTGTAAAATCAGTATGGACAAAAAATGAGTTTTCTTCAGGTGTTTAATAATATGTTAAAACTTTCTTACTTTTTGAAATTTTTGCTATGAAAAATCTGTTATTTATCATAACATTGCCAAGATATCTGCAATAACTTATTGAAAGGATGCATTTAAATAAAAGTCAATTTTCTGCTTGTATAGGATTTTATCAAAACTATATATTGTTTCTAGAAATATAAATAGAAAAAAGAATTGCAGAATTTTGATTTTCGAAGTTAAGTGGCAAAAACTTCTTAAAATGTAAAAAAAAAAAATGTAAGTTGAAGAAAATCAAACTTGTGACTTGGGTAACACATTTAGATCCCTTAAAATTAGAATTGATGTATATTTTTCTGTTTAAAAGTATTCATATTTGATACAACAGTATTGTCAATGAATGTGCTAGTCTTAAATTTGACACAGTAAGAAATTCAAAAATGAGTACATTACATACTCGTTTTGTTGTTTCATTCTCAAATTTTGATATAGTAAGAAATTCAAAAATGAGTACATTACATACTCGTTTTGTTGTTTCATTCTCGCATTTGACACAGTAACAAACTCAAAAATGAGTGCATAACATACTCATTTTGTTGTTTCATCCTCAAATTTGAAACAGTAACAAACTCAAAAATGAGTACATTACATACTCGTTTTTTTGTTTCATTCTCAAATTTGATCCTGTAACACATTCAAAAATGAGTGCATTACATACTCATTTTGTTGTTTCATCCTCAAATTTGAAACAGTAACAATCTCAAAAATGAGTCCATTACATACTCATTTTGTTGTTTCATTCTCAAATTTGAAACAGTAACAATCTCAAAAATGAGTCCATTACATACTCATTTTTTTTGTTTCATTCTCAAATTTAATCCTGTAACACATTCAAAAAATGAGTATATGAAGTCTCAATTTTGAGTACGTACTTGTTATGAAAAATGAGTATGTGCGATTCTCAAATTTGAGTATGCTTGCATCGGAGCTATTTTGAGTATGCGAAGTATTCAAAAATGAGTATTTTGTTCTCAATTCCGACTACCCGTTTTTCGCAGTGTATTAAAAATTAATTTCTGAGCTTTCGACGTATGTGCAAAAAGTTTGTACATAAAAAATGGTTCGCCTTGCGGAGTATTATTAAATCGCCAGAACCTGTGGATTTGTGGATTTTGAAGATATTTAAGAAATCTTTTCGTTGGTTTCATTGCTTTGAATGCGTCATGGCGAAAGGCGTTAAAATTCTCGAAAGGAAGTTCTGCGACATCGAAAAACAGTTGAGTGCATTTATCGCATTTGTGGACACTTTCGTTGAAGATGACAAAGAGGTGTTATCTTTCAAATTAAGTCAATTTGATAGACTTAATGCAAAATATGAATCAGTCAAAGAAGAAATTTTCACTTCCTTATCAGATCTAGAGTTCAATAATTTCGATGGAAAAATTACCACCTGCAATGAGCACATTGAGAAACTCGAGGTAAGACTTAAATCCTTGAATTTAAAATATAGTAAAAATAATAATGAAACTGTGGTTCAAATGCTGTGTCTAATGTTATCAAACCGTGCTTTAGATTACCAGAATTATCGCTTCCACAGTTTAATGGGGACATAGAAACATGGTTTATTTTTAAAGAGCAATTCAAAGAAATAATTGAAAATTGTGGTTTAAATGATAAACAAAAATTACAATATTTACAATCGGGTTTAATAGGAATTGCAAAACATGTCCAAACTGTGGATGACACATATGATTCGTTGTTTCTGGCTCTAGAGCAGAGGTTTGAAAACAAAAGACTAATAATAAACAAACATATAAATGCTTTGTTGATGTTGAAATATGAAAAATTTAGAGGTGATTCAAATGTTGAGTTAAGAAATTTGGTTGATACTTGTACTAAACATTTGAGAGCATTAAAATTGCTAAAATTTGAGCATAATACATTTTCAGAATTGTTGTTGATACAATTAGTTATGCAGGTTTTGGATACTGAGACAAAGCGTCTTTTCGAAATGACCTTGGAGAGTACAGACATTCCTAAGTGGGATGATTTTTTGGCTTTTTTGAATAAACGTTGTTTATTTTTAGAAAACCTGCCATCCGCAGGAACAAAAGATAAACAAAATTTTAAAGACTCTCCACGTCACAAAGCTTCACATTGCATACAGATGCAAATGTTGACAAAAAATGTAAGCTTTGTTCTTTGAACCATGACCTGTATAACTGTGATAAATTTAAAAATATGCCTGTTAGAGAGAGGTATAATATTGTTAAATCTTTGAATTTATGTTTAAAATGCTTGAAACCAAACCATAAGGTATCACAATGTAGATCTAAGCATATTTGTTTTTGCAAAAAGAACCACAATCAGTTGTTACATTTTGTTAATGTAAAAAATCAGGAGATGCAAAACTTTGAGTCATCCCAACCAGACACCAGGCGCCAAGATGACGTCATCGAACCAATTTGTTTTCAAAATTCTAGTATAAAAAATAATCAAAATAAAACTGATAGGAGAATTCTTTTAATTTTCCGAGTGCTCAAAGCAACATTGTTCAAGGTCAGGTTTCGGGAGTGAACATGAGTGTTTCCGCTTCCCAGAAACATAAAAATGATATTATTTTATCGACTTGTATAATTTATGTTGAAAATTCTGTTGGGGAAAAAGTTCCTTTACTCGTTCTCGCAGACAGCGGGTTGCAAGTTTCTCTATTGAGGTCGAGCACGGCAGATTTCTTGAATTTGCGTAAATTAAAAACTGATATGTCGGTCTCTGGTTTGGGTGGTTCGAATGTTAATATAAAATCAAAAATCAAAGGAGTAATTTCAAATGGTTCTGGATCATATAAACGTGTTGTGGATTTTCATGTTGTACCC
>BMAO01034150.1:0-73879 GCA_019973975.1 Trichonephila clavata
AATACATAGTCGGGACCGTTGTATTATTTCGTGTTCACCCATAAATTATTACCGTTGTATTATTTCGTCTTAAACGTTTTCGAGTTAAACATATCTCACTGTATTTAAAGAAGTATTAAGTAATCGAGCAAAATCTGTAAGCATTAGTTTTTAAGGGTTTCAACAATATAATACATTTATCAGCATTTTTTTACTGTTCACTACAATAAATTACCTTTTATATTACAGAAATATTTTCTGTTTCAGTGCAAATGATAGTTTCTAAAAACATTAGAAAACTGATTCGAATAAATTGAAAAAAATTACACTCTTTTTTCTAAAATTTGAAACTAAAAGATTTTAACTCATCTTTGTATGATTTTTTCTTCTTTTGTGAAGTATAACGAAACCACATGAGCAAAAATACATGCGATTCCCTCCCACGCCTCTTGTCGCCTCTCTCTTATTTCGATTACAATACCCATAAAACAGTACCATTTCGCAGTATTCTTCATTTGCATACATCTCGTTCTCCCTTACTAGAATTCGTAATATTGGTATACGACTGCATACAATTGCAAGCGACTACACAACAGATTTCTAACGTTCGTCATGATCAGCAAATCAGACTGAAGCAGCAGCATATAAGTCTATTTTTTGGAACTGCTTTTGAAATGTTTTCTTCGTCCAAAATATTTTATTTTTTCTATGTTTTACACATACACAGAAAAATTTTATTTCTTAAGTACTCAATTATTGTATTATTAACATATGCTTTTAAATTTAAAAACGGTTTACATAAAAGTGACGTGCAAGAGCGAAAGTTTCCTGGCAGAGTTCCAACTAATTTCACTTTGAAGACGGCCCCTTACTAGCTTCTTGAAAATAGCCGAGAAAATGGATAAGATATATGATTTTCAAAGTTACACAACTCGGCCAGTTTTTATCGTAATAAAATGAAACTTTTTGTGTTTACTTTGTTTTTGTGTACTGCATCTTTTCCTAAATATAAGTGATAGGACCTGGGGACCGTATAAAAATTAATTTTTGTAATTTTTTTCTAAATGGTTTTTTTGGTTCGAAAAGCACGTAAAAACATTCTTTACCTGTTTTAAAACATTTTTACAACTGGGAGTGCATATCAAAACCAAGCGGTTCGGGAATTAGCTATTGGGTCACATTAAGGCTGGACACCCTGTATATATATATATATATATATATATATATAATTAAACCTAATTTTTTGAATTAAAAATAAAAATATCAGCACTAGAGGGTGATAAGCGAACATAAAATTAAATATGCATACATACAAATTGAATCAAACTATATTTTATAATTTCTCTTTTATATGTGTTGATTAAATTTGAGGATTAATATTTGATGATTAAAATAACGATTATGTTCTCAAATCGATTTCTTGTGAATCTATCTAACTCGATGTTTGTGTATAAGTTAATCAAAACGAATCAATAAAGAATTTACATTGCATACAAATGTGCATGCGCTCTTACATGTACGAGCAGTAGGGAGAAAAGATTAATGTGTGAATTACATTTCCTCTTGTAAAGAAAATATCAATTCGAAGCATTCCAATTGATTTTGCGCCAGCTACCACCGCAGTTGAGACAGATTTAATTTGGTATACGTCGAATTTAGACTTAAGGTAATTTGTTAA
Organism: Trichonephila clavata; assembly: GCA_019973975.1. Lineage (NCBI taxonomy): Eukaryota > Metazoa > Arthropoda > Arachnida > Araneae > Nephilidae > Trichonephila > Trichonephila clavata. The sequence continues at coordinate 1,658 of BMAO01034150.1, forward strand.
CTTCGCATGGTTCTTAGTTGCAATTTGAGTTTTCTTCCCACTTCTGCAAAGTTAATTGTTGGTATTCTGTATACCGCTAGCCAAAGTTTAGCTACTCCACTCTGAGAGACTGTGAACTAATTAGTTAAGTAAAAAGAATTCCTTAGTTCTTGGAACATCTTTTGAGGTTCCTGGATACCCTAGAATTGTGGAAATATTAAGTTATAGAGTAAAACAAGGCTAGAGATATTATAATTTCTTCATCAATTTCCAAGGAAATATTTTTCAATTTAATGAAAATGTAGCCAAACTCGTCAAATAGATTGTAACGCTTTAGATATGGAAAAACATGAAAAAAATTAATTGAACTTTTTTATGTTTAGAGATAGAAATTGTGACAAGCTTTTATTTTGTAAATCCGATTAATTTTACATTGTTTAAAATGTTTAAAACTCTTTCTAACTTTTTGACTTTTTTTGAATGAGCTTCAAATTGAAATAAAGTCAAGGACATCTGTTCTATGAAATAACTGAGTTACTTAAAATTAATATTCTAATTATAATAACTTATTTCATAATTAAATTGGCATTCCAATTATAGTAACTAATTGCATAATTTTAAATGGAATTCTGATCAAAATAATTAACTATATATTTGAGTATCCTACTATTTGGAAAAATGAAACTAATGTAACTTAAGTACTTAGTGTAAATATCACTTATAGAATCGCTAATTAATGTATATCAGAAATGTATGTGAACATATCAATTACTTAATAATTATAGGATATATAGTGTATAAAGACTAATTCTAATGAAACGTAATTCTGACATATAACTGCTGCCTGTATAAAAACATCACTTATAATCTAATAGCACTTTTATTTTAAAAGACTGTTTGTTACCTGTAAAATATGAATCCATAGTAAGAAAAAGTAATAGTATAAGAAAACAAGCAACCAAAATCTGTGTGTGTGCGTGAACGTTTAAAAACCTTTAATTAAAAAGCAATATTTTATGCATACAATATATTGTATTTATTATGTATTTAGCATATACTTTAATATACGGAGCAGAATATTGAAAAAAGACGGAAAAAATCAATACATTCATATTATTGTATAATAGCAAAAATACCAAAAATGAACGAAGAAATTATAAATTAATTACAAAGTTTAACATAATTTTTCTTAAATTCAGAACAAATGTCCCGTTTTATCGTGGGACATAAATAGTAAGTAAAAAGTATTAAATTTAATTTTTTCTTACTTATAATTTAAGAGATCTCAGGGGTGTTAATTTTTTCTCGAGAGCTGAAAATGTAAATAGCTTTCGATTAGTTGTAATTCTTTGAGGTCAAAATTAAATAATTTGATTCTCTTTTACACATTATTTAAAAAGGAATAAGGCTTTAAAAAAAGTCTACAATGTTTAAGATATAATCCTAATTATAATTTAAATAATAATAAGCATATGAAAATGAAAAAAAACATTTCTGTAAGAAATATTAATTAAATTTTACTTTGCGCATATCTTTTCAAATAGTAGCTCTAATTGCGAGCAATAAGTTGATTTATAAAGTTAAATATATCTTTATTGCACTGTAGTATTTTTTTAATAAATAGAATGATAAAAATTATTTTTTTAAAAATATAAAATATTACATTTTTAAACTTTTTTAAATTTCAGTATTTTTTTAATTTTTTGAAATAAAACAGATATATAATCCTTAAATTGGGTAGAGTTTAAAGCGTATGATACATTTTATAATTCTATAAAGTTTTATGCATCAAAAGCTACTATTATAGAAGATATGATGCGCAACGTAAAATTTACTTAATATTTATTACATAAATGTTTCTTATTTCCATATGCTTATAACTTTTAAAATTATGATTATATTTTAAACAATTTACACTTTTTTGAATCATCATACCTTTATAAACAATGTGCAAAAGAATCGAATTATTTAATTTTAAATTGAAAGAATTATATCTATTTTTAAAATTGTTTGTATTTTGAGCTCTCGAGACATAATTAACACCTCTGAGACTCCTCAAAAGTTTTCTTGTTTCTTAATGCCATCATTATGTTCTGTCACTTAAGGGACTGTCATAAAAATATAGAACTTATTTATGCCATATCCACTTTAATACATTCATTATGTGACATGTTTTTCTTTTTTAAGCTAACTGCACATCGCACTCCCAGTACCAATCATAGATCTAATGCAAAACCCAATTACATCCTAATGAATTTATCTCTCTCAGAATTTTTACCCAAAAGCTTAAATCCAGCAATGAGTCAGAGAGAACAAGAGGAACACCCCTTTATCCGAATTATACATTCGTATCTTTCCAAATTCACCCAGGGGGTGCTAACAGAGAGGGAGGGGAAGCAATTATTTGTGCGCTTCTGCCAGTAAATCTGGTCTTTTCAAAGCTGAAGCGTGAAATAATGATTTTAAGCAAGGACACAAAGGAGACATGCTTCCAAAGGGACTGCCAGTCCCAACACTGAATCGAACAGTTAATTGTCTGCAAAGGCTAAATAGTCCGGGAACATGGAAAAGTCGTTAATTTGTCCATTCGGGTTATAGGTGTTTTGTTGGGTGGATAGAGTTGGGGGTACGATTGAGAGGGAGTTGTCGTTTGTAAACTGTTTCCTTTATGAATTGGAAGTCTACAATTAGAATTTCGGGGAACATTAATCTAAAATCGTATGCAGAAATTTTTATTTATATATAAATCTGTATAAATGCTTCGAATTTAATATGTGAGGGCATGCAATTATTCTCAAACCTTTAAAGGATTTAATTTTTCTGGTATTGATATGTTAAAATATTTTTGGTGGATTGAGATTGTTTTATAAAAAAGAAATTCCTTTAGCTTATTGCCTAAAATTAATATGAGTTTTAAGACTATTTTTTGATGGATACCCCTTCCCACTGGGAGCTATTCAAAAGTAGGACATCTTATAGTTTGTATTTCCTTTTATATTGCATTATACGTGAAATGTATAAAATATAACTTGCAAATACTATAATTTACAAAAGGAATTAAAAATAGATATAATTTGTTTTAAGGTATACAAACAAGTTAAAATGACCAAATTCGGTCAAAACACGTATTTTTTTTATAAATAAAACTATCTTTTGGCGTTACGAAACATAATTTGTTTTGTTTCTACGTTACCCATATTCCAGGTTACAATAAATTTTATACACTCAAAAAATTCTGAAACGGATCTTTAAACTGCCAGAAGTGGTCATTTAAATTGTCCAAAATCTACAATTAAGAGTCTGATTACTCCAAATATTATGAATGCATTTCTTTAAAACTTTTTGAACCTGATATTTATATTATTTTCTAGAGAATGTGCCAAAATATAACTGTATGAATATTTTTTAAGTTATGGCCTGTTATTTAAATAATGGTAAAGTAAATAATGTCATATTTCGTTTAATATTCACTTGATAAGCTCTACAATTTTAAATTTCAATAAAACAGTTTTAATAAATTTCAATAAATAAATTTTAGCACGTTTTCCAGAAAAATGCATCTAATTGGCTTTAGTAATACTTTTCATATGTTTATTACTTTTATCTCTAATTGCTTCGAAGTTATTAACAATATTGCTAAGACTTCACTTTTTTGTTGTTGAGATTCTAGGTAGACTCCTTGTGTGCCGAAAAGTATAACACAAGGCTTACAAACGTAAATAAATACTCAATCAATAGTGGTAGGAAGTTTCAAGTAGAGGGATACAGGCACAAATGGGAACCAAAAGGGAAAAAGAAGTAAAAATGGATGCAGGACAATAAATACAGAACAAAATACAAGATTGCTCACATGCAAAAACGGAGACATTCAGGGATTAAAATTATACAACGGGAAGGTTTGGAAACATGTGTGATCGAAATAAGATTTCCAAAATACCAATACATAAAGCACACGTACACACAAATACTAAAAAACATATACACACAAGCATATATATATATATTTAACTCTATTATTTTTATTTTTTCAGATTTCCTTTCTAAAATCTTTTGTCTGGTTAACTTGCAATTTCAATGTTTTCCAGTCTTGATTAATGTTTATTCATCTCTCTCTCTTGTAGAGAAATTTTGATTATATATATATATATATATAATTATATATATGTAGGCAATTCATAAGTGTACGCCTTTTGGAATTGAATTTAGTACAAGCAAGTATCAGATGCTTGACTTGTGATTCTTGTAAAACTTAGATAATGATTTTTAAATATTGTTAGTTAATGATTAGTATTTGTTGGTATTGGTCGCCAAAAAGTATTTTTTACATTTTAATATGCTAAAAAAGTACTCCGAACGCGTGTTCGGATACCTTAAAAAATTTATGAGTTTATACATATTACTTTCCATGGAATTCAGAAAACCAGATTAACGCATAGAGAGACATAGCAAGTTGTAAAAGCGTATCTTTTTCTCTTCTCCTGTGCTTCAGTAGAGAATAAATGACAACGTCTATATGATTTTCGTAAAGTTGACACATAGGGTCATTAGCCTTAGTCAATCTGAAGAATCCTTTTACTTGCTCCTCAGGAAGCTTACAAGTCGTCATTGGCGCTTACGAATTATTCAGAAATCAGTTGTTGAGCAAGTTGAAATTCTAGCAGCACATATCATAAGTGAAAAAAATAGCTCTTCAACGATATTTAAAATTTAATAAAATTGGGAAACATAATAATAAAGCTGAAAAATAAATTAAATCGATAGTTTACTCATAAAGCGTTAATTAAAGTAATATTGAAAGTAAAAGTTTGTATGTATTTGTCTATTCATGCCTGCCTTCATCGGTTGTGAACTTGTTTTTGACATTATTTTTAATGAAATATTTCTCATCAGAGTTCTTATAATTCATTATAATTAAACTCGTCAGTTTTAAATATTTTGTACCTATCAATTTATTTATTGATTTTATTTCTATATATTTGAGGAAAAATCAGACATATCGCGTAAGAAAGGATCAAATTATTTAAAAATTTTTACTACCATTATTGTTATTATTTTTTTTTATAAATTGAACTTTTTTTTTGTTTATTTTGAGGCTAAAAATTTTTGATTACTATGAATGATCTTTTCACTTGTTACTCCTCCGATTATTCTTTGAATTTACAGTCTTTCTATCGTACAAAATCCATGAGAGTTAATTTATCCATGTTAATGTCTATTAGTCAAACCTCATAAAACTTATTCTTTACTGAATATACTTTACATCCAAATCTACTCAAATATGATGCTATCAGCAACTGGATAATTGAGATCTACAATGAAAAGTTACATTCCTATTATTTCGCTACGCTGAATAAATTTGTCTCAGATTTTTGAGCCGGTTATTTGTGATAATTTAGAAATATATAAGTACATTTATTGTATTTAAATTCACATATATATATAAATTAATGGAATTAATTATAGAATTACCATTATAATATAAATTATGTACATAATATCCAGAATTGTAAATTTTAGAACTGAAGAATTTTGTACTTAATCTTAGAAAAAGTTAATAAATAATTTTTTATAATAATTGTTATCAAGTAATTTGTAAATACTTTTGATTATCCAAATTAAGACTGTTTTTCCCGTTAAAAATGTTTTTGCATAGAAAGGGTATTTTAAATTATCTCTCATTCGAGCTACAATAAAAATAATTTTTATGGATCTTTGAAATAATTAAGAACATTACAAAAATGACCGCCAATCTTTAATAAAAATATATATAGTATAATTCATTTTTTAAAAAATAAAATATATTATTAATTTTAAAAAAAAATACATTTCCGTTTTAAGTAAGAACGGTCAATAATATTTTTAAACTTTGATTTAAACTTTTTATTTTTTTCATCAACATGATAATTACATAACTTTACACTTTTTTAAATCAAATATTTAACAAAAAAGGAAGCAGAGCCGAGATATAACAGATTCTGTCTGTCATATAATCACTTTTTAACATGTTAAATATGGTCTTAATTTAAGTTTACTCGATGAAAGCTAAGATTCACACAAAGCACCTTAAACAACGATTTAATTAAAGACAATGACACCCCATATTTAGCCATTCTTCCATATTTATAAAAAAATCTTTAGTCGTGTAGGAAAGATATTCAGAAAAGGAATTACTTCTCGTAACAAACACATCAAACTCAGAATCGTACAATTCGCAGTAATATATGAGCGTCTATTTAACGCACATACCTCGTCTCTTAACCAATCCTTGGCATCGTTAAGGCCCTGGTCTGCATCACCATATTATATGTTCTAGTGTCAGTGCGCGTTGAATGGTTCGCTCAAATGAATTCCTAGGCCAATGGATGGCGGAATCTGTTGCATGCACATCACAAGTGGAAGGAAATAATTCACGCAGTCAGCCCATTTGTCCAAACAAGCCACGCTGCTGGGATCTTTGATATGGTGGCATTCGGTTTCCACTTACGAAGGTAATGGCTACATTTATAAAGCTGTAGTGTATTATGCTTCTGTTGGGAGTAAGAAAGGTAGCTTTAGGAATATTAATTTATGAAAAGGTTGTACTTAGAAGATCATCTGTTTTATGGGAGGTTTCCGCGAAAAAGAGAAAATATATCGATAAAAGCAGATTAAATTTAAAAGCAGTTTAAAATCAAAATACTCAAATCTTGGTGGTTGTTTTTTAACTCAAATAAATCTTTATTGGAAAATTAAACTATAAATTTTTTTAAAAAAAACTTTAAAATGAATTTCATGAATAAAAGTTTATTATTATTATTTTTTTTTTGCAAGGAAAATAAATTGCAAACTCATAAATAAACTCTTCTTTTTCAAATTTAAAATATAAATTAAATTTCCTATTTTATCAAAAAGTAAAAAAAAATATATTTAAAATTACTCAAAAATGAACACTATAACCGATAATTAATTTGAGTGAGGAAATAGTATGTCATAAGAATAACATTTTAGGCTTTTTTTGTCAAAAGAATACAAAAGCATACATATTTTCACATACAAATTGATTTCGCTAATCTTCGAAAAAAGATAATTTTTTTTTAATTCACCTGAGAAAAAAGTTTTCTTTCGGATTTACTTCTGCAACATTTTTTTTGTAACAACAATTTTATAAATAATATGTCTCAATTTATGCACTATTTAATGACGTGCCTACACCTTTTCTATACCATTTAATATTAGATTTATCAATTTAAAGATATTGACTAATTAAAGCATTTGTATTTCAGCACAGCTCAAACGAACTTTTACAATTATTGTTGCTTTAAACAATAGTACCAATGAACTTTCATTACTATTCTTGAGTATTTAAGACACTAATAGTATTTTGGTTAAAAAACAACCGTTATTATGCAATAGGGGCAATAGATGTAAGCACGCACACACACAATTGTGGTTTTATACAAATTTTCTAAGATTTACAAGGAATAAACACAATTATCATTTGAGGGACAAACATTGAAGTTTCTAAGGAAAAATAACTCCAAGACTTGATATTTATTATGAGATTTCCTCGTATCATAAAATATCTAGTGCAGAATGTTATAATGTCAACAGACACCAACATATATTTTCTGATAAAGTAATAATAAATATTTACTTCGAATTTAATCTATGCAGCTATTTTTAGGGAACTATGATTTGTCCAGAAATGAAATGTCAAATTCTATGAAACTGACTAAAAATTAAACAGTTCTATAATTTAAATAACTATCTCATAAATTTTCTCAAAATATCTTTCTTAAAGCATAGAATTCACTTTACATATCTTTCATTTAGTCTATTTTCTCAACTATTTCAAAGAAGCTTTTTATATATAACTACAAGCAGTTCATTACATTCCTTAACTCATTTGCATAAATCATTTTTGAAAAACAAATATGTCGTCTCTGGGAGTAGAACCGATTAAGCAGAATAAACTCATAATAAATGGACTAATAAAAACTATATGAAACCACGCATTATAATAATTTCCACTTCATAAATCCGTCAGATGACTCCGTCGTACTGATCATAAATCAGAATGTTTAAACTTTTAGAACTCCACATCTAACAATTTTGCATTGTCTCTCCCTCTCCCTATTCCTGTCTAAACTCTACCATCTGCAAAATATCCCCCAATGAAGGATAAATACAATTTCCCTACAGTCAAGGGGATGGACGGGTATGCAAGAAAGAAAAACTGACTTCGACAAATGGGATGGATGTAATCGAATTGGCATTTATTGCTTTTCCAAAGGATGGACGCACACACACACACATACGCAGCTTTCCTTTAATTATTGCCGTGTCACTCAAGGACGAGGACCGGAAAGAAAGGTCATTAGCTTCAATAATGTTGCGACGAAAATCCTTTAGTCTAAGTTCACCCTGATCGAGTAGGCAGAGAAGAAATGTTGCCGCGTACGGCACAGTGAAGAAGAATCGGAATTCTTTAATATTATGCTTCCAGTTGGAAAAGGAATACATTGGTTTATTGTAATAGTGGTTCTCAAGCTTTTTCTGAAAGTACCATTGCTTCTAATATGCTTCTTGTTCAGCTTTTATTACTAGTATATTATAGTTTTCTTATCTCTGGCGTTTATAGTAGTCCTTTAAAAAAAAACTATAAAATGCATTTGAAAGCGAATCATTTTGTGTGAAAGAAATAGCAATATTAATTCCTTAAAGCATCTACAGCTTGAGATTCTTCAGATCAAATTTGGGAGCCAAGCATTTTAATTTGAAACTTCTCTAAATTATTTAATTTTTTTAGTAAGGTAAGATAGAGGGTGTAAGATATTTTACCTCGAATGAAACCTGCAATAAAAACAGTTGAAATTTTAATTCAAGAAGCATTTCGTAATTGATAATTACCATTACTGATGTAAGTTGTCTTTTTGCAATGTAATGGCTTCTATTTTATAAAAAAACAATCTTATATTAAAAAGGTTATGGAAAATAAAAAAAATCACATCGAAGTTTCCAATGGTGCAGTAGCATATGGTAACTAGTTTTTCTATTTTATTAGACAAAAAAAGAGAAAATATTATAATATAAAATCAATATGAAGTACTACAATTCTTAAAAGAAGCGCACACAAAAACTTTTCAGGGGGGGGGGAGGGTCCAGGGTCGAATGCTTACCATTCTCATATCATACCTCAATACCTAACATATTCTTTTGATTTTGTCGATTTGGGAAACAAAAAACAGTAACAAAAATTTATAGAATTAATATAATTAGCATTAATTAACAAAATAAATTGTTAATAAAAAATATTTAAGTCAGTTTTCGCCATATGTACGAGAACGTGAACTAGATACAGAGCACATTTTCGGACAGAAAAAATGCCTCAATTCTTATAAAAATTTGCTACATTGTAACTCACAAATTTGTTAATAATATGGTATAAGCAAATAGGAATATAGTTTTTTCTGGTATAGGAAAAAAGTGCGAAACACATTTTGCAAAAGGAAAAATAGGCGCACTCGGATAAAAACAAGTAGTATGATAAAATAAGAGATTCTCTACAGGATAGTGAAGCCAGAATAACATATTAATGTTTGAGTACTTTTATATCTAAAAAATATTCCAAATTTGGTCTCTGTTCTTTAACATTAGCCAAAAAACAGCCTTAATTGAATTTTACTTGTTATATACTTAGGATTATCATCCCCCCTCCCCCGAAAAAAAAATTCAAGGGCTATGTGGAGTCTGGACTCATAAGCCTATCCCTTGTGTGCACCATTGGTTCTTTACCATACTAATTTTAATGATATATTAATCGTATAGATGAATGATTTCCAAACTTTTTCTTAATGTACATCTTGTTTACGACCCCACCTCTTAAATGGTGTTAAAAATTTAATGAACACCGGAAATACGATACCAAAATGAAATTTATATTACATGACAGATTTTTGAAGAGAAAATATTTATGTGTTGTTAGTAATCTTTCCCGTACTGCTAGAAACGCATTCACCGCAGTTAAAGAAAACACATACACATATGCACTCAAAAAAATTATATTTTATTCTTGAAATTATAGAGAAATTATTGTTAACTTAGATCGTATTTGTTGGTATTTTATTTCTTTTAAAAGAAATTCCTGTTGCTGTGGTCGCCTCGTGGTCACAGCCCCGAGCTAGCGGCCGACCTGCCATATGTTGAAGATCCAAAGTCACTGAAGACCCATCGTGTAGAGGGGCTGATGTATGTTATATATGTCGTAACATAAAGTCCTCCCCATGGCGTGGTGTGGTAATTTGGAGAAGGGGTGCTTGAATATGTGTTGTCTTTGTCACTTTGACGTGATTCAAGATTTAAATCCGTCGCCAATAGACCTCGTTTTGTATTGTAGTGTGAAGTTAATAAAATCTCACTCACTTTTAAAAAAAAATTCTTTGCTTTTTTACCAATACTTACAGAAGCTGATAATAAAAAAGAAATAGTTGTTAATAGTTACAATGATTTAAGCCAGTGCTTCTCAAACTTTCAATATTTGCGACCCAATATCCAATCATGCCGCCCATCCGGTATAGTGGTCAGTGAAGCTGACTGCGGTGCCGTAGGGACTGGGTTCGAATCCCGGAGAAGGCATGGATGTTTGTGTTGTAATCCTTTCTTCTGTCTGTGTTGTATGCCCCCGTGTTATACATTGCGTGGTGCACGGGGTTTATAAATGTTGAAAAAAAATATCCAATCATAATTTTCAGCACGTCCCCCTCCATACAATAACAACGTATTGAATTCAATAATACTTGACGCTAAGGCTGCAATAAGATTTTAACCTCTTAAATGTGCAACCAGTGTATATAAACGTCTAGCTCAGCCAAAACGTTAATTACCCTGACGTTTATATACGTATTTTCGAAGTACGATCTTCTCTGTGCACTACTATCCATAAAATTATTCCGAAGGCTTTGGAATGCAATAAAAGGACCTTGAAAGTGTTTGCAAAGGCTTTACATATTTCAGAGAAGGTGTTGCTTATTTATTTCTTTTCACCCCCCCCCTCCTCCAATACATCAAATACGCGCGCCTACGTGAAAAACAGTGGCGTCGGGGAGTGAATCGCGTAACTTTTAATCATCAGTTAAGGGATTAATTATAAACTCTACACATTTTTAAAATAAGTGTTTGTTTTTGTATATAGTTTTATATATGACAAACCCATGGGGTCACTGGTAATTACTAAACTTGTTCTTAACTTAGTATAGATAAATTAATTATAAAATACATTGGGCAGTACTGATACATTTATAAGTGTATTATATCAGAGCAAATGTGTATTTTATATTTCATTATGTCAGAATGTATTTTTTTGTTTACTTTCAGTAAATTAATAACTTTTTAAATGATCTTTTGTTTTCAACTTTTCAATACGCTCGCGCCCCTCTCTTAGAGTTATCATGCCCCCAGGGGGCGCACCCCACAGTTTGAGAAACGCAGCTTTAAGCATATCGAGGGCAAGTTATGAGTTAGTTTGATTTTATTTTAATTTACCTAGAAATTTGAAGCAACATGAAAGCTTTTGGAGACTGGCCTTATAATTGTGCTAATTGTGAAAGTTAAGTAAGAAGATAGTACGAATTATACATAAGCAACTAAAATAAATGCAGAATAAATCAAATTATTCTTTTGGAATTACATGTAGGAGATTTAAGCATACTATAGGCATGAATCAAGCGTGGAAATAGTAGAAAATTAATCCTCAATTGCAGTTCAAAGAATTTAACTGGGTCTACCCGATTCCCTATAAAATGACATCAATAAATCTGCTTTCTTTCAACGCTCAACAGCAAATGGTCCTGAAAATTTACACAAGTTTATCAGTTGAGCTAATTAAATTTTAGCTATCACTACACTTGTTAACTATACAAATCTCACACACAATCTCGTACATTCTAAAATTCAAAGGGAGCATTTCTGATCAGCATAAAAGTTTACCTAAAAGGAAAAGCCTTTGTTAGAACCCTTTACCCTGCTTATAATTCGAAGCCCATTATGCCTTTGTGAAAATTAGGGTTTCGGGGGAATTCTTTTCCGAACTAATAACACAATAGATAAATTGTAGCATTTCAATTGAAACGCCGTCACAATTTAATGCCCTCAACCAACTTTTGATTACTATTCCTCTGAACGGCATTCAAAGTCTCTAAAATGGGCGCCGCATTTAACTTCATTCGAATAAATTTTCCACTAATGTGGAACAAGAATCCGTAGCTTCGGACTGAGCCTTTTAAACCAACTGCAGAATTACGAGAATAGATAAATCAATTAGTCACAATGACCCCTCCATTCTCTCCACCCGCCTAAACTGCAGTTTCCCATTCTCGACATTCACTGGAGCATATTTAATTTCCTCTTTGCACAAATTATAACGGGCACAAGACGGACTAATTAAATCCAACGATTATCAATAAGCCTTCGAGTTCCTGCGAGATGATCCAAACGATTTATACCACATGATAAAACGCCACAATTAAAAGGAATGGAAGAGAACATTGGGAAGGAAAAAAAATCCGCACCGTTGCCATTTCAGCGTGATAAAAATCTACTCCGAAAGCCGGAAGCTAACTGTTCAGCCAATAGTTGAAAAAAATTTACCTTTTCCAATGAGAAAATAAAAATGGCAATAATGGGAAGAACTTTATCCTCTGCAGCACGCTAATAATCAAATGAAAAGAACGCTTGTAAAATTTCTAATTAGAACATAATGCTATTCATGCTGTAACTAATTAGAGAAGTTCGGGAGATTAATTTATAGCTCGTGTTTGCACCCTTTCTTTATTTAAAAGGAAAGGCATTTATTAGCCGGAGCTTCTTCTGCAGAGGTGGTAAGTATCATTATGTGAAGCGCTTAACTTTGTTGCCAGTGAGACTGGTTAGAAGAAATTCCCCCTAGGATTTGCTATTTGCTGGAAATGCTATTTCTCATCCCTTCTTCCACCTGTGATACGGTGTATAGATTCGACGAAGAACCATAATTAAATAGGAAGAGCATCCTAACGATTCCGAGAGATGTCATTGATTATCTTTGAAGAATTGATTCATGAGACGTCTTTGCTGTTACATTCTGCTTCCAGGCAGTTAGTTGAAAGTATGTTCGGCGTTGTAGCTAATTATACATTATCACTTGGATTTGCGTTCTTACTTAAGGATGGAAAAGATGTCTTTTAAAAGACGTAACGGAAGTGGTAAAAGTTATCACGTTTGTGCATCTTAATCCCTGCAGACGTTTTGTTACATAAGCAAAACGAATAATCAGGAATGCAACAGTTCTCTTAAATAGGGTTCTTACGATAAATATTCATATTTATATGCATAGTTTTGGCAGGGTAGATATCAAAAGCTGTTGATTAAAAATGATAGCAAGATATATGGGGATATAACGCGTATTTTAGTTTTTGATTTTGTAAAATGTAATGGTGAGCTACTTTATGTGAATTAATGAACTACGGAGAGAGAGAAAGAGAGAGAGAGAGAGAGAAAACAGCTTGGTATTACTTTAGTACTGAAAGTAAAAGATTTGGATGGGTGATTCCTTGAGAAATTAGTGATATTGTATACTGCACACATTTATGCTGTAGATCATGATTCAGTTTGCTTTATTTATATTTAAAAATAAAAACATACAGTAAAATAATAATATAAATCTTTATTATATTATTACATTATAATAATGACACTCATTAATCAATTTACAATGCATAAGAAATTATTTTATGTGAGGAATATATTAGCAATTCAATATAAATGTTTATTAAAGTAATATGATAAATAATCATTTTTAAGAAAATTTTAAATAGCTTTTAATGGATTGTATATGTAACTACACCTTTATTACGGATTTCTCATATTATCCTGTAATTTCACTACGGATGCTTCTCATTATTAAGCTGCAAACTATTATTATTGAGTAATATTACCGCATTATAATTTTAATTTTCTTCTATAAAAAGGATAAATTTATTTTCTTATTACTCGTTTGAATGAAGATCTTGAAGAGTTATAGGAAATACTACACCAAGGGTAGGTAATTATTTTGCTTTAGGGCCCCATTGTGAAAGCGAAGGATACCAGAGGGCCCCTCCTTTTTTAAATGATTGCGTTCATAAGTTAACTCTGCGTCTCAGAAAAGGTTTAGCACCATAAAAATCTATAAATATAAGCTAAATTGAATAGAGGTGGTTAGTTTTAGACAGTTTATTTATTGAGAATATTTCATATCTATAGCTGCAAGCATATTTGATTTTAGAATCGGTTAAATGATCCTATAGCACTTTACTACAATTTTTTGAAGTCAAGAATGATATTGCTGGTTGAAATTCTAATCACAGCCTGCAATTTAATGTGAGCAAATTTATATTTATATTTACTTCGTGTTGTTGATACTTGTTGATCTTCATGCAAGGAAAACTTTGCTCACAAATATATGATGACCCAAACATAGAGAATATATTCTGTTGGTTTCAACTGTCTAGGTGAACCTCAAAAAAACTTAGAAGTATGCTATTTTCTTCCCCCCCCCCGCGGTTCTACTACACCATTAAAATAAATGAGACAAAAAATCATTTTTTCACGTTTATAGTGTGCTTGTTAGAACAGATATAGATGTTCCTAAATCTCAATATTCTATTATATATTTTCGATAGTTATAACAATATATTAAACTGATATTTTTGTTTTCATTCATTTTTTCATTAAAGAATTCCAATATCCTTTGATGTAAAATATTAATATTTTCATACCGTTTACCTCAAATATTATTCGATTGAGTTATTTTTAGAGTCATTAGCATATACGTGTAAAAGAGACATATTTTTCCTCTTTATTACATGCATTCCAATGCTATAGACCAGGGTTACACAATCTTTTTTTCCAGCCAGGCCACACACATATAAAATATATTTTACGCGGGCCGCAACAAAAGGATTAATGAGGAAGAATTATAAGACCAAGGCAGTATTGGAAAATGTGGGGAATTGATCCAAATATTGAAAATCATTTTTGGTTTTTAGTACTATATTGAACTCTATCGAACACACACACACAAATTTTTGGTTTAATGCATTTTTTGCTGAGTAATGAAGTTGTTTTGATTTCCATTCATCCATAACCAAGACCCTAGTTTACATTCTACAGTCATACAAACAAAACTGCCATGGCGCTTGTGGATAATTGGATTTTTTTTCCTTTTGACAAAACCTCTCTTATTTTTATTTCAAAAATTAATTTATCAAATGTAGAATGGTAGAAAAGGGTCTTGAGTGAATTCTAGACTGAAATCAGTATCAGTATAATTAAAACTTATTGTCACCCTTAGAATAGTAACTATCACTTCAGTTTGCTACTTCATTGTTACTTACAAAAAGGGGGAAAATGCGATTCGAACCCGTACAACATCGACAAAACAAAATTCATAGATTTGATTGCTTGATTAGTGGAATTCCCAGCTAAATTTTTAACACGTTGCTCTTAAATAACTGAATTTTTTAGTGCCGTGAGCCATGACCGGGCCACTCAGAAAAGCTCGGCGAGCCACATGCGGCTCGCAGGTTAAGTATCGCTGCTATAGACCATAATTTATTATGAGTTTATTTCCTTTTAGTTCATTTATTGATTCATATTTCCTTCCATTACATTAAATCTTTTACTATCACATAAAAGCCTCCTTTCAAATTACAGAAGGTATAAATATTCTCCAATGCCTTCAGTCAAATATTATATTCGTCAAATATCCATTCAATACGTTATCTCAAATGTAATAAAATAGAATATTTTTCATTTTTTGCTGGCAAATCAAATTTATATCTGAGTATTATATTTGTCTATAATAAGCTAAATTTATTGCTTCTTAAACTGAATCATACATATGGCGAGTACTGAAAAACTATACTGATGGTAATAGTTAAAGGAATTTATTGATAAGGATTTGTATAAGATAAACGATGCAAAAAGTTATAAATGTCTACGCGAAAGAGATATATACAGGTTTATTTAGCTGTATCTTTCATATTTATAACCATAATAATGCTCGTTTTTCTAAGGCAATAGAGAATCTTTCAAAAGTGACATTGAAACAACTCATTCATCGAACAAATTTCTGCTTTTCTCTCTAGATCCAAATACTTTTCTTAAAAATCCATTACTTTAAAAGCGTGTGACAAAGCAAGCAGTGTTTCAGGCTTTATTAACTGTAAATATCGACTACTCGACGAAGTGAATACTAAAAGTTTGCATAAACTTGAATTTAAAAGAAAGAAAGTGTTATCCAGAAACTTTTCAATGTATGTGATTGTCAACGTCAATAAATTATTGTAAGGAGAGATATTCGGCTCTGGAGCACTTTTCTAAAGCACTTGGAAAGTTTTCCAATTTCCAGCTTCGAAAGTTTCGTTAAATATTATTCCGAGCCTTCTCAGTGAAGTAAGACGCACTTTTGATTACTGTGCTTGATAGAAAGAGATATTTTAAAATGGTTTCATAGTTGATGGATCAGCAGTAAAAATTATATCCTGAAATAAAACCTAGCAAAAACGTCAATAATTCTTTGTCTGAATCTACTTCTTTTAAAACCTCTAAGGACTCTTAAATTGCAAATTTTTCAATTTTTTGAAAAACATATATGTTAAAGCTTCAACATTTCTGAGCATTTTGATACCAAAATTTTGTTGAGACTGTAAAAACTTCCAAAGTTATTGAGATATAACTAGTGAAACTTAAACAAAAAGCTAACTCTTTCTTATCTTTAACTTCATTTTTCTCAAAACAACAAATTTTTGCTTGCGCGAAGGATTTCTCAGAAACTATTTATGATATCAATTTGAAATTTCATACACGAGTTCAAAATAAGGTTCTTCATAACTTATACAACAATTTTCAAAAAGAATGTTATTTTTTTATTTGAATTTAAATTATATTCTTTCTTAAAATTTTAAAATTTTCGTTATAATTGTATTTAAAAAAAAAATTTTTTTTTCTGTAAATTTCTTAAAAGTTAGTATAATTTCAAAAGTGAACATTTTTATATCAAGTAAAATTAATTTTGCAAATTTTGATCAATTTAGTACTTTAGAATCCTGCGCGTGTAAAATACTGATTTTCATATTTTTGAAAAACTATCCAATATATATTTCTTTATAGCTTTTTAAATTTCTTCTCACAGTCTCTGAAAATTTGAGAAATACTGTAAATATATATGATTATAATGTGGTAAAAATTTCAACTGGTTGTTTTGTTTTATTGCTAAGTTACATTGGTTTGAAGAAGGATGTTTTTTTTCGAGTGCACGGATATATGTTAAAGAGTCCTGAGGCGTCTTAAAGCGTCTAGTGCCTTTGTTATTTCATGCAAGCAACATGTAACGCACTCGTAAAAATTTTCTCTCTCTCTAAGAGTTTAAAGAAACTTCACTTTTTAACTATATCAATGTTAGTGGTAACCTGAAGGAATCTTCTTTAAGGGAACCAAAACATCATACCCATTCAGTGACATCTTAAGGCAAGGGCCAACTGGGCTATGGCCCAGGCTTCGATCACAATGGGGGCATCGTCTTGTTCTCGACTTAGCCTTAATAAGATCATGATTCGAAAGATTTTAAAGGTCAAATATTATTTCCGGTTGTATTTTCCGAAATACTGGGAATTTCGGAAGATATGTCAACTGGCTACACGTGATGGCAATCGTCCATGTAAAAGCCCTTGTTTTTTTTTCGATTAATGATAACTCTTCATATATAATACGTAAAATTTAAATAAATATTAGTTATAATAATTAATTTTATTAATAAATGCTAGTTATTTATTCAATAATTAATTTTTTACTGTTTTTTGTTCTTGAAAATCGACAAAATCAAAAGAATATTCTGGGCGGCGTGTTGGAGTATGATATTAGAATGGTGGACTTCGGACCCTGGACCCCCCCCCCTCCCCTTAAAAAATCACCACTGGCCTACCGCCATGTACTATCATTACTCACTCAGTCAAACGGCGGTAGTCGGTCTATCCAGTTTGTGCGATTGTAAGTCATTTATATTTTTTTTTTGTTTCGGAATATTTTTTGTACGAAAGTTTGACAACGTATGATATGTACTGTCTACTTTTATGGGTCATAGATGGGGTCTAGATTTGCGTAGGGTCTTAAAGCCTCAAGAAGTCTTAAAACGCCCCAGTACACATTCAAAAAATCAATTTTTCAATTTTAGCATTAAAAATAGTGCATATTTTTTTTAATCTTAAAATGTATAACACTTACATGTTCGTTGATAAAATGACCCTAAAATATGAAAAAAGTTATTAACAAAAATGCAAATAGACATTCACATATGTTTAGTTTTTTAACTTTTTCTCCAAAGTATAAATTTTTGCTTTTAGGTACAATTTTAAAAAAAAAACCCATTGCACTATATAGTTCTTAATTGTTCTATACTTCTATACAGGATACCTGTGCATATAGTGAACCTATTGTTTTTTAGTTGAAGTAGTACATAGTTTTGTAAAAAATATTCTTATGTATAAAAAAGGAAGGGGGGGGAATTTTCAAAATTATAGTTTTATAATCTTTTTAAAGAAGCTCTATCTTTATATTTTACTAAAAAAATAGGTTCAATATACTTTGCGTCTTGTTTTATATACTTGCAAAAATATTTTACATATTTAAGAGACACTTTAAAAAAAAATGGTACCTAAACATAAGCATGTATTATGAGATCTCAAAAATTTTGTCCAACTTAAATTGAAAAGAAAAAAAAATTAACTAAAAAATTATTTTTGTATTCCTACAGAATGTTTAAAGTATTTTTATTGAAAATAAAAAAAAAATCTAAGCTCTATTGAAAATTTTTAAGGATATATGCCGCACAAACAAAGAGTCTTAATTTTGGCATGTTACTCTTTCGAGTATGTCCTGAGTGTGGTGGTACCTTTAAAGCATTTATAAATATCAGGCATATAGATGTAATTAAAAAAAGCCCAAATGATTAGTAGATTTCAATTATTTTTTTATTTTTCTGAAAGTATACCTGATGCGTAAGTTTTCTTTTAATACAAATGTAAAATAGGCATGAAATAAAATTTGTGTAAAAAATAATACTTCTAAATTCTTTTGTTGAATTCTTTTTTTTATTCTTAGGAAATGATATGAATACGCCGATGAATGCATTCAAATGTACTTGCAGCTTATTAACTGGACGAAACAATTAAAAAAATAACTCAAAATTTAAAAAAAATTGCTTTGAGATTACTAATAATAATTTTGTAAATTATAAAAATAGTAATAATATTAGAAATCAAAAATTTTCTAAAAAATATTTTTGATCGATAAGTAAATTCGATTTTAAAATTATGTCGATTTTAATCCATGAGTAATTTTTATTGATAAGTATATTACTGTTTAAAGGACCAGTATTTGCAGAACTAAAACTTCATTCTATAATTAATTACTTAAAAAAATACAATATTTCGGGCTTCAATACGTGCATATTCGATAATAAAAAAATCAGAGCTTGACTTAGATTTTTAAGCATTTTTCAACTGAAAAAATATGTGTTACTTTTGGGTTTTTATATAAGAGTATAATGATATTTAAGTCAACATATTCAAAATAAAATTTAGTAGTTTTTAAGTGAATTTATAATTTATTTTTACTGAATTTTATTTTTAAAATCATTACTAGAAAAGTAATTAAAAATGAACTCTTCTAATTTTACCGTTTTTAATCCGCAAGCATTTTCTTTTCAATTTTTAGTTTATGGCAAAAAAAAACCACAGGTTTTTAAATTTTAAATTTTTTTAAAATTTAACCTTTTTTTTCTTGCAATCACGCACACCTTTCATATAAATGTATTACAGAATATAAGCAAAAACATTTTTTTAACTTTCTTTAAACTTAAAAAACTATGTTTGTTACTTCTGGGTTTCAGTTTAATTGTATAGATCAGAAGATTCTAAATGATATTTAATAGTTCTTAACAGTCATTCATAATTTACATTCATATAATTTAATTTTAAAAATTATTGTCAAAATATTCAATACTGCACAATTTTATTTTTGATATTTCGAAGCAGAGTTTAACTTCTGAAAATTTTTATTTTTATATTTATATTATGGCATTTGTATAGCGTAGGTTTTTAAATTTTACTAATATATAATTTACGCACTTTATCTCTCTATTTCTTATCATTATATTCCAGAATATAAACATAAGCATCACACTCTCTAAGTGTACAACCACTAACGAATGCGCATATATTCAAATTGTATATGTACCAGTTGTGAAATGTTTGTCGTAAGTTCCATTACGTATTAACCCCATTTGCCAATCAACTGCATTTCCATACACAAAGTACTTAACTACAATGATAAGATGTTATAACGTTTACATAGCTATGGACTAATATGGCAAACTGAGAAATATATAATAACACTATATAACTGGTTTAATTGGATGCATGGCGAAATAACGAAATAGAGTGTTAAATTGGATTGTATAGGATATAATGTTAGATCTGAATATGGTACACGTTTAACCGTTGCTGCCAGTGAAAAATTTTAAATAGAAACATGAGCCATATTTTTAAAAAATGAACTGATTTTTCGTCAGAAGCTCTGAACAAACAAAAATTTGTAAAAGCTACTTTTAAAAATATTTGAATAGAAATTTCACATGCTAAAAAGAAAGACACACATACTGAGAAATAAAGAATATTTTATTATTTTCGAAAAAATACCTAAAATAATTTATATTCTTCAAGACATAAATTTATTTCCAAATAACAATAACAGTTTGGAATACTTGAAAAAAAGAAGAATGTCCCTTAGCTGGATTGCCCGTACACATTACGGGCTACCGGAAGCTGGCCACAACCAGTTTGCCCGTACGCTGTACGGTTGCTGATTTTTGCTTTTTTCTATCGTTGATTTGTACATATTTTTAATTCTTATAGTGAGGTTATTTACACAGTGTTTTTAAGAGATGCAGTTTGTCCACGATACTGAAATACTTCTCATCCGGGATTTACTTTGTGGTAAAGGCGGGAATTTTTCATTGTGTATGTAGACAGAAATTTAGATTCTTAAAAATATTCGATAAAGAACATGGATTGGCAAGGCAATGTGTAATTCGTTGCTTGAAAAGAATTGAAAATAGAAAAATATTCCAAAAAAGCCAACATTATATCTATCCCCTTTGCAAAGTAAGACTTATTATTACGTCCTGCTTCAAATAGTGTGGGCATATATTTATGAACGCACACACAAAATCCTGATCCATTAGAAAAAGAGATACAAACAGGATTTTTTTGTAAACATGAGAGAATTGTTTAAAGATATGTGAAACATTCTTTATAGCAAACCGAGTGTATTTATAAAAAAAGAAACATTTAGAGGTTTTTGTGTTCCCCAATTATAAAATAAAAAATTGCGAGAAGACTTAAAATATTGAAAATTAAATAAAATTCTCCCATTTACGAATTCAGTTAAGTATTATGCTTAGTTATATGCAATGAAAACCTTTTCCCTTCCTTTGGAATATTTTGGGCAAAGAAATCGATCGCTTAAGGGGTTAAGGGTATATATTATGAATTCATTGAGATAGTCATTCAGTTGTATATCTGCATCAATCTTTCAGTCTTTTCCAACAAACAATCTTGTTTTGTTCAAAAATGTTGAACTTGCAAAGAAGATTCCAATACATCAAAAGAAACAATTACTAAAATTATTTCAAACAGTATCATTAAGCAACATTGTATTTTTAAGGTAAGCTTTATATATTTAGCTATAATTTGTACATCTGATTAAAAGTAATAACGAAGGGATACATTCATAAAAAAAAGTTTGATCTTCGTGATTTAAATGACCATATAATAATATATCTTTTTGAGTTAAAACTCTACAAACAAGCACATTTCAATAAATCCAGTATTAATCATTTTTTAAACTCAATAACTATTAAGCCAGAGTCCGCCACGTAAGTGTAAGGTTGCTGGTTCGATTCCGGCTGGATGCAGGCATGCATGTCACACGATTATGCGGCATTTAAAAGATCCATTGAGTAACAATTTGTATCTGATAATCTCTGCAAGATTATATTACGGCAATATTTAGAATCCGATGACAGTTTGATTTGAATAAATTTGATAGTGGGAACCGCCGCTATCTGGTGCCACCAACGAAATGAATCTTACATCTGTCTGCAAAGGCTCAACTGCCAGAATGCAATTCATTTGAAAGGGGAAAAAAACTTTATTTCTTACAATAGAATTAATTCTACATCCGCTTAAAAGGCCGCATGGTCTTTCAAAAACTAGTTTTTATGGAATATTTTTGTTATATTAACATTACTTACATATATTCCTTCTCACCACCGTATTTATATCAGAAATAAAACGTACCCATTTTATCATTCCATCTGCATCAGGACAAATATTAGTGTATAAAGTATCCCCATTCTTTTCAGGGACACAGCTTTTCAATTCTGTTTTTGTCTGTTTGCATTGCACGTAATCCTTACTGGACGTCCCAATAGCTAACTCCTCTCTTTAATGAATGTGCCCCCATCTATCCATCACCCTCCTTCAATCTATGCATCCTTCAACGCAACCGGGAGGTGAAACTTAATTGATAGAAGACAGCGACCGAAAGAGACGAAGATTGCGCGATTGATGTTGATGAAGTGGTGATCAACGTTATTGGAAAAAGGGGGGAGGGAGCCCCTGTGCAAATTTACAGACGGGATTAGCTCCCCTTGTGGGTGTATCGTTCCAAGGATGCGTTAAACAAGCTCCTTTGGCCATGGAGCGACGCTAATCCAGCTCACGAAGTTTAATGTTTGCTTCTCGGCACGACTTGGGAGGTGGGCAGGGAAATTAGTTGTGCAGGGGTAGTTTCAAAAATATAAGGAAAGGGCAACGCATAAGCGTGGAATATGGGAAAGAAAGTGGAATTTTCAGAGAAATGTTTGATTTTCTCTTACTTTAAAATATAAAGGGAGGACTGAAAAGAGGTGTTCATTATAATGTTGGGATAATGATGGAGAGAATAAATCGCGCTTGTGAAGTGGAGAGAGTAAATTTATAATGAATGATTTTCACGTTCTGATCGATATCTCGGTAGGGAGAACTCAATGGAATAAATGTGAATTGCTTCTATTATTCGTATTATTTAAGAATTCATTTCGTTTAATTGAAAAGTTTTAGTTTTAAAACAACTGTGTACTTAACAAGAAGCAGATATTTAAATTAATTATATATTAGGTGAAATTATTTCGATATTTATTAAATCCGATTAATAAGTTTTCATTTATAAATAATTTCTGAGAAAATAATTTCTATTTTGTAAAGTAAAATTTTTTTTTATCAATTGTTCCCTCCATTCTACTATAAATTGAGAACTATGTAAATGCTTGAAATATTTAAAGGCATACAGCCTGTAGTTTTCAAATCGTATCGTGCTTTTGGTCAAAATCAGTAGTGAAGAATAATAGGAACCAAATTAGATAATAATGCGCCTTACAATTGGTAAAAATTTTGCGACGATTCTCATTTTTCTAAGACTTAAAAAATTCTTAACAACGTATGTCGTTTATTTTTTTCTTTATATACAGATGTAAATTATAAAATACCACAAAGTGTGAGCGAGTAAACATCTTATTAGATAGAAAATATACTAAAATAGTAATTATAATTGAATTTCACCCGATTCTAAAATAAAAATAATCAATAAAACACTAAAATTCAAGTATGACCAAATACATGCACAAATTGCGAATAAATTTAACAATTAACCAAAATTGATATACTTTACAATATATCATTTTTACTATAATAACTATAATAGAAATAATACTATAGTTATATATAGTGAGAACTGTATATTGTAGTGCGTCGATGTTCACAAAATATTTTAAGTTATGAAGATTAAGAGGAAATCAAGGTTTGGATATGATATTCTATGCTCAAAATCGTAATTTGTCGTGGTACCTCTTCCTCATGTTGGTTGAGATGGAGATCTCAATGATCGTTGAG
Source organism: Trichonephila clavata (assembly GCA_019973975.1). Classification (NCBI taxonomy): domain Eukaryota; kingdom Metazoa; phylum Arthropoda; class Arachnida; order Araneae; family Nephilidae; genus Trichonephila; species Trichonephila clavata. The sequence continues at coordinate 25,678 of BMAO01034150.1, forward strand.
GCTCTAGGAGGGATTCGAACACAGCATGGGTTGAAAAGCCATTGAAGGAAACTTAAAATGATTACAAGCAAAAGAAAAAGAAAGGGAGATCTTTATAATTTACTTTTTATTAATTTTGATACTAGAACTGAATACGCGATATGTAGACAAGACAAGCTAAAGGCTACGAATCAATGTGCAGTTATCTGAATAAGATACAACCCTTAGAACTTATCAAAATGTAAATCCCTTTTAATCTTGTGCCGTAAAGATGGTTACGATAATACGGTTCTGTTATAAATTATTGTGGTAATATCGTCCACACGCATCTACTATTATCTACAACCATTTACTATTATGCATATAATTGTCTACTTGGTTGACTATTTATACGTTACTCGGTAGTGACATTCATTTGTGGTAAGGTATTGTTCTAACTTAAAATGCCAATTTGGCTGAACGGAAAAAAGCCTGTGTTAGAGAGGATAGACCTCACGTATAGCCAATTGTCACAAGTTTCTTTATTTTTAAAGCAGTTAATAGTTCTTATTTCCTGATTTGCATACTAAACATTAAAATAATTTTAAAATTAATTCATGCGCCCATTAAAATAACAAAAACAATTAAAAGAACCATTTACAAATTATAAAATGCTTCCCTTCTTATTAGGAAACTATCATTTCAAACCAATGCTATCTAATCAATAATATCTCAGATAAATTTGATGTCTATCTCTCTTATTTAAACTCATAATCACATCTAACGATATGGAAATATATGATCAGATTTAAAATTTCTTAAAGCTATATCTCTCCAAGAACCGGATACCTAACTCCAGTAAATAAAAATTATTTATTCATATCTCTGTATGAACATTAGACATCCAAGATGGAGGTACCCAAACCCATTTGACACCAGAAAACAAATTAAATAAAGAAGCTCCATTAATATTTAACCAGGTCGTCAAAAGCTCCAGTCGAGGGAGTCCGACCTGAGCTAGAGCTAAGGAACGCCACTGTGTCCCCCCTCCCCAGTTCTGCAGCAGTCTCTTAATAGCACTAAGGTACATACGAAATTAGCCATTTACATCAAAACAAGATAGAGGCGAATCAAATCTGGTCATTCTGCGCTTTAACAGTAATGATCCACAAGATCTGAAATGTGGGTATCTCCGGTGCTGAAGTGGTTTCGTCCCCTGTAATTACAATTGGTGCACGGCGAAAGATTTTATTCCCCAGTTGGCTGTTAACGTCTTTGTGATCATCTGCAATTCGTCAAGTATCTCCCTGTGGGGAGGATACTCGTTTGTGGTTGGAATTACGGAAGCCGTGACTGGGATTCCTTAGATCTAGCTGTTGTGGACATTGGGTCAACAACCCTCACAAACCCTTTTTTTTTCGTGGGATTAGGTTTTGATTATTTTTCCTCTTAGAAGAAAAAAAAATGTATTCTTAGATTGTGTTGTATTATTTCCTGTAACTAAAAAAGTAACTCAGAAATCTAAAGACAAGCTTTTCGGAATATAAAGTACATAATCAGTTTTTTTGGAAGATATTTTCAGCATTTTAATACGATTAACTAATTGTTATGCTTTAATGTAGAATATATTCTAAAAAGGGGTTAAAATGTTGAAAGACAGTAAGGGTGCCACGTTTGCCATTATCATACTTTAGAATACAATAGTGCTTGAATAGTCGAAAATAAATGAAAAAAACTGGAAAAATGGATGGTCTTGGATGGTTACGAAATATCTAGGAAACGAAATGGATTAAGGATTAAAACAAATAGCAATACTTAAAATTTATTCAAGAAATTACTCTTAGCTTAGATCAAGATTAAGGTTTAATATCTCTTACAAAAGAAAGATCTTGCAAATTAGAATTAGTGTGGTAATTGTGTCTTTCGAATACTCCATTCCTTCATAGTTATCGTTATTAACAATACACGAAGAAGTTCTTGAAAAAGACACAAATTTTACAAAGGAAATTTGTATTTTCAGTATCTTAACAACCGAATAAACATAATTTTACGATTATTTAATATTATCTTTTCTTATCAAAATTTCTTTTTCTTTAATACGTTTTAGAATTGTAAAGTCATATCTTTTGAAGTAAATTATTAGATAAATAGTCATTTCTCCACTAATAAAGCATGAGTATAATTAAAAAGTTATTAAATTCTAAGGATATTATGAAAAAAACTATTTTTTACTTGTTTGAATTATTCATATAAAATATTTGTATATTCCATATATTCCAGCTTTAAATATATTTAAAAATTATTGTATATTAATTTCAATGTTTTAAGAATATACAATTAAAATTCATTTCCATTAAGAACAAGTTTAATTTTACCTATCTAAAATAGCAATTTATAATAAATTCTTATAAGTGAGCTTAAAAATGATTGAAACCAGTGTATATTTACAGTATTATTCACAGTTTTTGAATGATTTTTTAAAAAAAAAACCCGGTAAGTTTTTGAATAATCAATATAAGAAAATAAGCTATTCCGATAAATATGCCTAATTCAAGATTGTGTATTTTTTTAGTCTTAATTATTTAAAATTAGAATTCTCAGAACAAAATTTTTAAACACAAATTTTTCTTAAATACTATTTGAAACCAAATTTCCTTGCTATTCATAGCCACATAAATATGAGTTGAGTGTGGAGAATCCAATAATAGAATCTGAATAATCACATATTTTTCTTTCCTTTTTTAATCACCTTAATTAGTGCATTTTTCATGAGCTGTAAAAAAACATTATTTAAATCAGGTAATCTTATAAGGCGAATGTTAGGAAGAAACTCATGTATTACTAACCAAGTCCATTATTTTTTCGTACCATGATAATTTGTAATAAATTTATTTGTTTGTTACCGTCATGAATATATTATAATTATTATTTTATTTAAAAACCATTATACAGGTAATGTGATCTTGATTGAGAGCTTAACAAAATTAATATATTCTGTAACGAATAAACTTTTGATTTACCCATGAAAAATACATTTTTTTCAGTATATTATTGAAGTAAAATTTACCGTGTCAAAAATTTGTTTTGTAAAAAATTGGGTGGTTAGATCAACGAGTCACTATTCATTTCAAAGGAAAATTAAAAATATTTTAAATCTTAACTGAAAAAATTGTGAAAAAACATGTAATAATACTTTTGTTAAATAAAAAAGGTTTATTCAGCATCTCTTTAAAGTCATGTAAAGTAAAAATAGCAAAATTTTCTTCCTAAATCTATTATTTAGTAAAACAGTTAATGTATGAAAAAAATTTGTGTTTACTTTAAATAATCATTTTTAAAGAAAATGTCACTCATTTTGTGGCTAACATGTGTTCGCCTCAGTGAGATGGATAATGAAAGGACGAGGCATGCATACACTGGTGTACAAAAGTTAAGCATAAATCGTAAAATGCGAAAAACATGGAGTAAATATTCGCGAAAATTATTCCAAATTTCTTGCGGATATTAATTGCGGGAAGAAGAAACATTGGGTTTATGCAAAACTTTTCAGTCGCGAAACACCGTCGCATGTCGGAACGCGGATAAACCGATTCACGCAGCATAGGCAGTTCAGACAAATTTCGCGCAACTGCTGTGCGAAGGAACGTTGTTAACCATCAAACAAGGTGAATGATGGCACAAAGACGCCAATTGGACATGTTTTCGAAAGGAAAAATCGTTGGAATGCTGTAATCCTCACGATCACAAAACGAAGTGTCTCGAATTCTGAATGTGGACCAGTCTGTGATTTCAAGACTGTGGCAGAGGTTTCAAAGAACGGAAGATGTTACCCGACAACCAGTATCAGGTCGACCAAGAGTCATAACCCCTCGCCAAGACCAATATCTGGTAATAAGTGCTCGACGTCAGAGGGGCAGAGCACTGGGTTCGGCGATCACAGTCGCCACAGGAATACGAATTTCGAGACAAACTGTTTACAGGAGACTCAATCATGCTGGCCTGTATGCCAGAAGACCAGCAGTTTGCAATTCCCTCACGTGTGCGCATAAACACGCTCGTTTGAAACATCATCATTGGTGTGTGGGAGAGTGGGCCAATGTGATGTTCTGTGATGAGTCCTGGTTTAGTCTGAGTAGTGATTCTCGGCGGGTAACGATATGGAGAGAACGTGGAACACGTTTTGAACCAAGAAACATAACGGAAAGACATCATTTTCCATCAAGGGGAGTAATGGTATGGCCAGGCATCATGATGGACGGCCGCACAGACCTCCATTTCTTTGACACGGGGTCTGTGACTGCTCAAAAATACAGAGACGAAGCCTTATGTTCGCTTGTTTCGAGGTGCTGTCGGTCCAGACTTCATATTCATGGATGATAATGCGCCATGTCACCGAATGGTGCTGATTGATGACTTCCTTGAAACGGAAAACATCCAGCGCATGTCGTGACCTGCGAACTCCCCTGAGTTAAATCCTATCGAGCATGTATGTGATATGCTCGGGAGACAAATTTCAGCTCTTTCGCACCCACCAAGCTCCATTACAGAACTGAAGAGAGCTCTCCAAGAAGCTTGGAACCGTTTAAACCCACAACTCATTCATCATCTCATAGCAAGTATGGGAAATCGCTGTGCAGTGTGCCTGGTTGTCAGAGGTGACCACAAGTCTTATTAAATTGCAGCATCAGTATTTTATTTAATGTTTTCTTTCATTTTTTCTTTAAAGTGTGAATCCTTGCTATGCTCAGTTTTCTTTCAAACTGCTACTTCGGATAGTAAAATTAATTATCATCATTCTTTTGATTTGCTTCCTTATTTTATAAACATTTTACACTCGCATATCACGTTTCCCGCCATTCTGATTTAGAGTTCCTTCTTTATTCACATAATTATCAATTATGCTTAACTTTTGGACACCAGTGTATAAATTTTACAATCAATAACATTTATTTACTCAAAACACAACTCTATATGCTGTACCAATTAACAAATAGACACATTCTAATCTCACTGTTAATTAACAATAACAAATATTACTTATCTGGTACAAGGGGAAGTCAGACAAACACAAAGGATCCAAATATCGTAGACCTCTCCCACTAATAGTAAGAAGGCTACAAGTCTTATGCAAATCAAATTTAAATGCAGTAAAATACTTTAAACGTGAAAAAGCTTATGACGAAATATTGGTTTACATTATTATGGATTTTAAAGCCCTTTTCTCTTAACACGAAACGAAAATCCCTTAAGGTATCCGACTACCCTAAAATTGTGAATTTTGTCAAAAACTGATATTTTTTTTATGTTTTTATTTTATAGGTCATCTTATTAGCTTTATAAAAATACCAAGTTTATTATTTTCCGCTCACTAGAACAACAACCACAAGTGTTTTAGTAAAAGCAGATGTCATTACTTTAAGCAAAATGTCATACTTTAAAATGCGTTTTTCTCGAAATGTGGTTTTTCGAAAGTGCTCAAGCGGGGGGGGGGGGGGACAGCGACCGCTCAAAAAGTTTTGAAAATAATTAACTGAAATGTTTTTGTTTATGTTTTGTATAATAGAAGTGTTTTAAACTTCAGATTTATCAATCACTGTTTTATTACAAAATTTACAGTCCCTTAAGTGAATATAATCACTGTTTTTTACTAAGCAATTTCATATCATAACTAAGATAAAGTGCTCTAGTCTTTGTAAAAATTAAAATATCTGTTATCTTGAAGGTCATTTCAAAAATGAATAACATAGCAACACATCAGAATTGAATAAAAATTGGAAATTTGTTTATAAACTTTTGGTACAGAATGGGCCCAGTTTATGTAATTTTTCGTTAATTATTATCCATTTTTTCCCATTTTAGTAATAATAATTTCTTTTTCCTTCATAATTTTAGCATATTTTTCTTAAAATGTACTAAGCAAATCTAAAAACTATAAAAAAATCCCCATATCTCCATTTTTTAAATAAAAAAGTTATCGCAAGTAGTCGGATACTTTAACGTGAAAACGCTCAAGTCGAAATGTTGGTTAACACGAAATATTACAACGGTTCCACCAAACTACTATGGATTTTCATGCATTTTTTTCTCTTAACACGAAAAGATTTCCCTTGCAAGAATGAACAAAGTACCGGAAACTCCAACCGGATCGGGCTGTCCTATTATGTTATTAAAAGAATTTATTTCAGTAGGTGATGGTAATGCGTATACACCCTAATTATGGCAGACAAACACATTTTGGAGTTTGTTCAAAACTCAAAAAATATCATTGATGCAGATTCGACGATGAAAGTGAAATGAAAAATGCAGCTCCTGTTCCCAATTCCTCCGAAATGAGGAACGTCTTGAAAAAATATAAGCAGCTATTTAGACGCACAGTCCAATGGTGAAATGAATAACAAAAAGGACGATATCGAACAATTTGTAAGCAACTTGATGTTTAAAAAATAATGCAACGAAAAATATCAGATTATTTTCCGAAAATTGTGTAAATGTTTTGTTTTTCAAAAAATTTGAAAATTTTGTATTTAATTTTTGCAAGTTTTTGTGAAGGCTTTTGTTTTATTGGCTTTTATAAAATATGTGCATATATACATATCTGTGTTAATAAAATGAACTCTAATATACTTAATTTTGTTGATATATGGTTCTTTTAATATCCTTTAACACAAAATTTTTATAACACGAAAAAATATTTCAGTTCCTTTAGTTTCATGTTAAGTGATTTTCTCTGTACGTATTACGCAAAGTATATTTCAAAAATATAATCACAATCTTACAAATAGTTCACTAGCAACATGCTCACCAAACTTGTTTCATTTCACTTTAAATAGTAACACATTAGTATCAAAGTTCCACCACAAAAAAAAATATAAATAAATAAGTAAGATTTTCAAAAATTTATCAAACAATTCGTGAAAATGGGGTTTTCCTCGATATTAGTATAAAATCTCAAAGAGAACCCGGTACAACTGTACTGAAGCAAATTATGGTTTTACATATAAAGGGAGGATTTTTTTTAAAGTTTTTTAAAGTATATTATGAAAGTAAAAAATTTTTGAAATTACATATTATAAACTGAAAAGATTAATAGAAAATAAATTCAGATTTACACAATAAAAAAGGAACAAAATCTTTTTTTTTCACTTTTTTTTACAAAAAATTTATTGCTAAATTTATAGATAAAAATATTTTCCCTTAAACATACTTTAACATTTTATACCTAAAAATGCTTTATCGCCTTTTCTTGTGATAAGAAATAAACTAATCACCATTTACTGCAAAATCATTACTACACAAATATCTCATTTCAATAATGGGATCTAAAACTTGATTATCATTTGAAAACATAAAACTTCCAGAATACATAACTACTTCTTTACCGTTTTCTAATTTTTCAAAAGCGTATGTTTCAGTATGAACGCATGCCTCATAACGACTAGATACAGGAAAGTCATTTGAATTCCTATCAAACAAAACGTAACAAAACAAAGTCTAGCAGACTGTCGCAACAAACTAATGTTGCCGATAAAATAGCGAGCGGGGAATGTTCGTCAAAGGACATATCTCCAACCATTCGCTTCCTTTTTGGAAAAATCGTGCTCTATCAAGATAGAAGTCAATGAATAATCAAATACACCAAAGACCCCATTCCATAGCATTAATCGAGCATTCCTCTGCTTACTTCTGTCCAGAGACGTGCGTTGCATCTTGGGATATAAATTACATCTTCGTATCATCCCAGAAATACGAATACCAAGTCGCCATTTTTGACTAAATTTCGAATATGTGGCCGTGTGTGGATTAATTTGTTTTTAGATTAAATAAAGTTGAATTACATTGTTTCAATTTGTTTGATTTGAAGTAGTTTATATTGCTTGAGCATTATTTTAAGAGTTTATAAGTATATTTCATATTTTTATGAATGTTAACAAATGTTCGCGGACATATTGTGGTGAGCAGAAATGTATTAGTAATATAAAAAGAGTTTAAGTGGGAATATTTTCATCAAAAGATGTTTTTTTTTACCCAATGGGCTGTATATTAGCAACTAAGTCTTTGCAGACCAGGCAAGTTCTCAAATGTGAAAGCCATTTCAGGTGTGGCACCATCTAATGCTGGCTCTCGCGAACCAAATTTGAACTCTTGAATTAATGTAGTTCATGCTCTCGTTGGATATTAAATATTGCCATGATTTACTTTTACCGAGAGCACCAGAACTAAATTGATACTCAAGGGATCTTTTACATGCCACATAGTCATATGACTCGCGTGCGTATGATTTTCGCATCCAGAAAATCTATCGACTCCAGCTGGGATCGAAAACGCAACCTTGGGCTTTCGAAGCGGGCACGCTATCTCTAAGCTACAGAGCCACCAATCAAAAGACGTTAAATCGTGAATTAAGTTTTCCAGAGAGCCATAAGCGCAGTATGAATTTACAATAGATACTGTAGACATGATTTAAAATCTGGATTTGGAGAAATTCGACTTTTGATAGTGTTCCGTTTAATAAAGGTAAATGGAAATGACATTATTTAATTCTATTTTACGTGAAGTAAAGTATCTACAATTTTTGCTTTAAGTATGATTATTTAATTTTAGCGGTATTACACAGTAATACTGAAACTTTAAAAATAGAGTTTCTGGTACTTACGTGTTATACTGTCAACCCATTCCTTAAGTGAAAATACTTCGCCAAATGACGCAATATGCAGTCAATAGTGGGAGGAAAGTTGTTCTCACGCATTCACAAACACTTTTATCTTGTTCATGCATACGATGACAACATTTGGCGACATCTATATATTTGGCGATGTTTTTTTGATTTGGGGAAATTGTGTGTGTGGTCGATAGTGCAATACGTAAGTGTCTATTTTCTTTACCAATGGGATTCCAGCTAATATTACCGAGATCGGCGGTTGGCTAAAAAGTCCACTCAGTCATTTTTTAAATGCTTATGTCTTGATATCATACTTGGAATAAATTTGATTATATGAAGAGGATTGTTTGACAGGACAACATTCAAATACGTCATTATTAATAGATTTTAAGGAAAAGGACGCTCTACTCTATTTATTAGAATATAATTATTGTAATGTGTTAAATTTGTTGAATTTTGAGTTCTTAAACAATAATCTGAAAACACCAATGATGATAACTTCCAGTCATCCAAAAAAAGGATAACAGAAAAAAAATGATGAATAAGGAGATATATTCTAGTTAAGTTTACATGTAAAGCGACAAAGAAAGTTTTTCTATGATTTTCAGTGACACATGTTCCCTAAGTTCAGTCAATTTCTTGCACTTGAAATTTGGTATAAGGATTAAAAATTTAAGGAATAATTTTTTTCAAAAGAAAGAATACATATTGGAGAAAAGACATTCACACACGTATATAATCATATATTTCCAATGGAAAGTTATAATTAACTATTGTTCTATCTAAATGTATGTTTATGAAAATAAATAATATTATTCACAATAAAATTCTTAATTATTTGTACGCATTAAAACTGTTAAATGGGATATACACGTTTACTAAATTTATTCGAAAAAAATGTTTGCTTGATATAATTATGCTAGATTTTATAATACTACGCTTCTTATAATTTTAGAATTAGGTAATGTCATATAATAAATGACTCATATTATGTATAGTGCCATATGTATCTATCAGAAAGGGCAACACAATTTACCACAAAATACGAGGGAATTCTGTAAAGTTCTACATTTTTGAGCATATGTTACCTTTTCATTATTTAATAACTTTCAAATGCCTACAAATATTATATAGTAAAAATTCTTAAAATTTCACATTTAAGTTAAAGCTTAGTAAAAAATTTAAATAATTTACACTCATCTCCATAAATTAAGAATAATGAAGTTCAGGCAAAGAAAGAGACAGAAGCAAAACAAATTTGACTTATTTGTAAAGTCTATTTATTAAACAAAAGGTAAAGAGCAAAAAAGATGCTATATGCCTGACATAATTGATAAAAATTGCGATTTTTACTCCCTGGGGCAAATTTCAAAAAATAACCTATTTACAAAAAACAGTATAACATGATTAGTATGATGGTTAATACGGAGTATGTCTCCCGGACGATGCAATACAGGCCTTACAACGCCTACGAATGCTGAGTATCAAATTATCAATCTGATCTTGGGGAATATTACACCACCATCAAGCAATGCCCTCCGAAGTTCCGATAGACAGGTGGGAGGGGGTTGACGGGCTGCTATTCGTCAGCCAAGCATATCCCACACATGCTCTATTGGATTCAAGTCCGGTGAGTATGCTGCCCAATCCATACGGGTGATATCCTCCGATTGAAGGCATTCGTCTACAATGTTTGCACGGTGAGACGGGCTTTGTCATCCATAAACAGAAATTCAGCACCCATGGCGCCCCGAAACAAACGTACATGTTGTTCCAGAATGACATCCCGATAGATGTGACCTGTCATCGTTACACTCTGAACATGCAGGTCAGTTCTGGAACCAAGAATAATTCCTCCCCAAACGAGCCATCCTGCACCACCGTAACGGTGTCGTTTAATGGTGTTCTCTTGGTGGTACCTGGCGCTCTCCATATGAAAGTCCGGCGAGAATCAGACTGCAAACTAAACCTGGACTCGTCGGAAAACATCACACAAGACCACTGTTGCGGTGTCCACAATGCATGCTCTCTACTCCAGGTTAATCGCAGGCGACAGTGAGTTGCGGTAAGGGGAACACATCTGACAGGCCTACGAGCATATAGACCAATGTGTCCTAAGCGTCTGTACACGGTTTGCCTTGAAACTATCGCACCGGTAGCTGAAGAGAGCTGACGAGATAGTCTGATGCTGTGCTCCGTCTGTTTCTTTTGCATAACTGCCAAATACCGGTCCTCATTCGGCGTTGTAACTCGGGGGTGACCTGTGCTGTAACATCTACTCACATTACCATCATCTTGGAATCGTTGCCAAAGCCTGTAGATGACACTTTGGGCGATTCCAAGTTCCTCGGATACTTCCCGCTGGGTACGTCCACATTCCAGTCGTCCGATAATTCTACCACGTAAAAAATCATTCAAATGCTTCCTTTGTGCCATAACTATGCGGTTATTGCACTGAAAGGCTTTTAAAGCGCTTGTGAACAATTTTACTTCTTTGCCACCTTTCCTTATATACTCCTCTTTTACACTCTCGTCATTGTGACTTACAGTGGTGGCAAAAAGTCCTGAACACACTCATTTTTTAGCGTAATTTTTGTGTTTGACTTCATTTTTCGTTGTGAAATTATCGCACTATCTTAAATATTGTTATTGATTTTTTAATGTATTTTTTCATGCTGATTTCAAATCTACTACTAGTTTCTTAATGACTAAAATATTTTTTGTAGTAAAGTTGCCTGAACACAATAATGTGAAATATGTGCAGAATAAAACAATATAGAATAACATAATATGCAAAGAAAAATAACACGAAAATTGAAAAGTACGGTATGTTTAATAAGCATTTTGAAAATTACATTGTTGTCACATGTTAGAAAATCAATATTTTATGGGCCAGACGTTTGCTTTAATTACGACTCTACATCTTTTTGGCATGGAATGCACCAATTTCAAAATAAGATCTTTCGTGACAATATGGTTGAATAAAAATATTAAAGCTTCAATTAATTCACGTTTGTTTGAAGGTTTTTTTCTTTGAAATTGCATAACCAATTTTAAACCATAAGTTCTCTATTGGATTAAGGTCGGGAGACTGTCCTGGCCAGTTCATTCTATTCACAGTATGGTCTTTCAACCCTTTCTGGACTACCTTTGCACGATGACAAAGGGCGTTATCGTCCTGAAAAATCCATGACTGATTCCCAAAAAGATCTCTCGCAGTTGGTAGCAATTTATTTTGTAGTATTTCAATATAATCCATGGCTTTCACGGTTCCGCTAACGATGTGAAGTCTTCCAACACCATCAGAAGACATGCAACCCCATACCATCACTTTTGTCGGGTACTTTACTGTGGGCTTCAGACACTGAGGGCTGAATTCCTCATGAGTGCTTCGTCTTACATAGGCACTACTTTGGTTGCCAGAAATACAAAACTGACACTCGTCACTAAATATTAACTTTTCCAGGTCTTTAATTGTCCATAATGAATGTTCCTTTGCCCACGTCAATCGCATCTTGCGTTGAAATTCAGTCAGTAATGGTTTTGGGCACGCTTTACAGCCTCGTAACCCAATTTCCAGCAGTCTTCCTCTAACAGTTCTTGGGCACACACTCACATTTGATGTCAAAGTCCATTGTTTCAAAATTTGTGAGGAATTAAGCTTTCTGTTTGAAAGTGAAATTCTGTGCAATAACCTGTCTTCACGTAAAGATGTTTTTCTTGGTCGTCCTGATCGCTCCCTGTCCGCAATAAAATTTGTTTCAGAAAATCTTTTCAAAGTTCTCACAACAGTAGAAGAGCCACATGGTACTTTAGCAGCAATTTGGCGCATATAATAACCTTCTTCCTTCAAATGTATTATTTTGTACCTTTTATTCTCAGGCAGATATGAAAATTTAGCCATAATTCCAATATTTTCCACAAAAGCACTTCAAATTGCTTTCAATACACTATTTTGCACAAGCACACAACTGCATTCAATACAGTAAACCATGTTTCACCTTTTTCTTTCAACCCTTTATCGCTACTGTTCTCTGATTTGTTGAAATAACGGAGCATTTCATTGGTGGAAAACAGACTCACTCATTCTTACAGTGACCTTGTGCTTTCTTGTCAAGTTTTTTCAACATATCAATGAAACTATTTACTTTAGATGAAATATACAAACAGATTTGAAATCAGCATGAAAAAATATATTAAAATCAATAACAATATTTAATATAGTGCGATAATTTCACAACGAAAAATGAAGTCAAACACAAAAATTACGCTAAAAAATGAGTGTGTTCAGGACTTTTTGCCACCACTGTACTATCCGCGCCATCTGGTGGTTTCCTGTAATTTGCATATTCTTCTTCAAGATGTGTGTGATAATTCTACAGGTGAAATTTTTATTTTAGAGTTCAATTTCTGTGTGATTCTGAATTATTCTTAATTTATGGATATGAGTGTATATGAAAATGCTTCGATTTGGAAGCATCATCAGATATATCAATATAAAGACATATTTGATCAATAATAGTGTATTAAAGGCGTGATCAATTGAAAAAATTAACAATATAAAGAAGTGGGTAAATTTTGTTTCTTAATCCCTCCAGAATATTATAAATAATCGATAAATACCGAAATGTTTTACTTCAGACAAAAAAGAAAAATTCGATTATAAGGCTTTCGAAAGATTACTTATGTATTTTTCTAATCGCATTCATTCTCAAAAGGAAACATGAAGATCAAAACCGAAAGAGGGGTTTAAAACATCTTCATGTAACTAATACTTGAGACATGTATATCATAAATTTTATTTAATTATTCGTTAAAAGAAAAATTTTATACATTGTTGCTTCTTGAGTGCCACAAAACCTTTAATAACATGAATATCTTTGTAAATCCATAAGTTAAATTAGGTACTATATAACTGAAACAAATTTAGCACAAATATTTTACACTGAAAGCATAAAGCAAAACTCCATAATCCTGTATTCTGTTTCTGCAGGCTCAAAATTCATGTGTAGCATGGACAAAGTCCGGGTTCATGGGCCTTAATATGGTTCCATCGATTTTAGTTGGTCGATGAATCCCCCCAAAATGAAGATATCTACCGAATAGAATGGTCGGCAAGAGTCTCCGGATATGAATCTCTTAGGATTTGCATAGAATGCACGGGGAGAGGTAAGTGGTATTCATTCTGATTCCACCAAAGACCCACTCTATAGAGCTTAAAATTACACTTCTATAGGAGAATAGGATCTACATACAGATATCTCCTGGTCTGTGTAACCAAACATAGAGAATATATGCTCCAGGCCATAGGACTCGGTAAAATGAATTGCAGTTATTAAAAACCTTAAAGGAAGAGCAACCCATTGCTCATTTTATATATATAGATGAATAATTTTTTTATAATTTGACAATCTTTTTCAGCGTTTTGTTATATATATCATGCACTTTTTTACATATTAATTTCTCTTTGTTTTCACGACAAACTGCTTCTTAGAGATTTATTAATAATTATGTGGTGAAGGTATGAGATACTAGTATATACTATTCAAGGAATGATACTGGTTTTAATGGGCTCAATCCATGACGGTCACATGATAAAGACAAACACATGTTTTTCATTCAATTTAAAACATATATGAAACTAACTGGACTTGCTGTTCTTTTTGAAAAACTTGGGTAAATTTTCAGATTTTATAATTGTGTAAAAATGCTCAAATGTTAAAAAAAAATAAATTTCTTCAACGATTTTAAAATTTAAAAAAAAAATCTTTTTTATGCATGTACTTTTTAATGAAATGCATTTTGTCTACCTATGTGCATTATTGTTGTTGAAAAATTTGTATTTTTTAAGAGAAAGTTTCTGAAAAGTTCACAAAAGTTGACAACGAAGCACGTGAACTGATTAGCTGGAAACACGATTGATTTTATCGTGTGACTATGACGTCATATGAGATTTTGAACTGATTGGCTGAAAACACGTAGTTATCATCACCATGTGACTATGACGTCACATGAATTGAGTCCGTTAGTTATTAAAAGGGTTGCAAATTTATTAGACATTTTGTTGCTTTGTTTAAAAAATTCTGTTTGTTGAAATAAATTTAATTAAAATACATTGTTAAGTTTTTCATCGCTAAGAAATTAAAGAAAATAGCTGTAAATCGAAGCTGTAAAATCTATAAAAATGAAAAACATATATCTTATGGGAAAAAAATATTTTTCAATTAGTCTTCGAATTAAAATCTGATATGATATTTCAATAAACTCTTTAACTCTTTCATCGCGGAATAACTCCAGGATCCACAAATAAATCATTGTAGTGGGAACTGTTATTGGTTGCAAATGATTATTATTTTTCAAAATAAAATAAGGAATTTGTGTTTTGTTTCAAATTTATAGCTACGGAGAGTGGCGTAGAATGTTAGAGCAGAATGTGGGACAAAGGTACGCCTTTGCCACGATGAAAGTGTTAAACCTTTTCGAAATACCAAAATTTGATAGATTATCTAATTAAAACAAGCAATTGATAATTTAGTCATTTCTCATCTTACGTTTAAGTTAAACTACTTTATTTTTCACTTTATCTATTCGCTGTTAGTTCAATTACCTTTATACAATTAGCTCTTTCATAGCAATGTTTTTGTTAATTTTATTTATTAAAAAAACCTTGGAAAAAGTATTTAGAAGAAAAAGTAATAACATCTAGAATTAAACGAAATGAGTCGCGAAAGAAATCAGCCACATGAAAAAAATTGGTGCCAGAAATGAGTAGTATGTGTAAAATGGAGAATTGCTTATCTGTTTTCAATTACTACTATTAGTACACTCTCTCCCGCCTAATAGGTCTCCATTTTAGTCCATTGACTCTTTTGGTTTCTTCCATTTTAAAGTTCTAACTCTGTTTCCTACTGTACATACGTTTATTTAAATCTTGTACACTATACATTTCCACCATTTTTATAGTTATGTGTCTTAAAATCAGGTTTCTATCTTCTGGTTTTCTTAGTTGATAGTTTAGTCTTGTTATTTTTTCAATTTATTATACTATATATATATATATATCAAATTTTCACAATCGTTAATAAAAAATACCCTTTGTATTCATCCATTCAAGTTCAAGTACATTTTTTAAAAACTTATAGTGGTTGATACTTGATGTTAATGCAAGTTTTTCAAATATTAATTCATTAATTAAATTAAAAAATTAATAAATAGTATCAAACACACACACAAAAAGAATAGTCCAACAGCATATATAAAAAGGAAAGTCGTTCGTTGTGTCCCTGTAGTGCAATGAATAGCGCGTTGTATTTCTAATCCGAAGGTCGTGAGTTCGAATCCCACCTAGGATGGCCTAATCTCTGGGAATGTGATTTATTTTTTTACTGTACTATTTTATTCAAATTTTGTTAAATTTAATTAGTATTGACTGTTTTATTATATTTAATTAATTAATAAAAAGTATCAAACAAAAAATAGTCCAACTCCATATATAGAAAGGAAAATCGCTTTGTATTTTGCCACTTAATATTGTGGTTCTGTCATATGTATATACATATTTATAGTAACTGTAACTATTTAATAAAAAGTAACTAAAATAAAAATTTTCTTTGTTGATCTAAGTAGGAATTGACTTAATTTTTTTTATGTTACTTGTTTTTAAATGCTGCATATTGGCAAGTAAGCATTTGCATACATGGCAAGTCCCCAAACATGAAAGCTATTTCATGGTGACACCATCTAATAGAGGCTCTCGATACCAAATTTTGACGCTTAATTTTAATTCAAGCTCTTGTTGGATGCTAAATATTGCTTTGATTTAACTTTGCCATGAGTACCAGAACCAAATTGATACTCAAGAGATCTTTTACCTGGCACAGGACCATATGACATGCGTGCCTACGGTTTTTGCAATCAGAAAAACTATCGACTCCAGCCGGGATTGAACCCACAACTTGAGGCTTACGAGATGGGCATACTGTTTCTAAGTCAGTCATATTTATGGCAGTAACATCTTTACTATACTTCATGATATAATCAATTTCATTACACATGAATTGTTTATCTTTGAGGTTGCGATAAGTAGAGATTTTAAAATTACAGAAAAATAGAGAGCATCATGATACATGAAACAATGCATTATTCTTTATTGATATTCATTTTATGCTTGTATTGCTGCTCGTACTGTAATAAAAAGTGAAGAAACCTTCAGTTTTATGCGTATTATATTAATTTAGTATTTTGCTTTGTAATTTAACTCGATTCTTATCTATTCATTTATTTTAATTTTATGTGTAATTAAATAAATCATCGAATATTATCTTTATTTTTTCAAAATATAAGCCTAATATTAATGATGATCTATACTAGATGAAGTAACGATAATATTACACCTCAACTAATTTTACGATAATATACAAATCAAATCAATAGCACTAATATTTTCTTTTTTTAAGATATATTTTTTTATATGATTACTGTGAATCAACATGATTTGACATCATATCCATTATCTTATAAATTTCAATTAAATTATAACTAATCCGACAATCAGATCTATCATAACTCAAACTCCGATACAGATTTATAAATAATTACAATCACTTCTACTTGGTAAATTTGAAAAATATTTCTTTCACCATTTTCAATTTTATTATTAATTCATTTTTAGTTTATTCAATTTAAAATTTCATTCTAAATGCATGATTGCGAACGTTTGTTCTCAAATAGCAGAGTATGTTAATATGTAGACTTAATAAAATGTTAAATTTGAATAACGAATAATATCTGTTTGTTTTGTTTGCATTACATCATAAATTTTAGTATCCACCCAATTGATTCTTTCCCCATGATATCATCGGTTACACATCGATCTAATCAAAATGTAGAGGTATAGAGAAAAGAAAAACCATCTTTGGAAAAATTTTGAAAAAATATCTTAAAGGCTAATGCCAACTTATAATTATTTTTCAATATAATCTTGAAGTTAAACAAGAACAAAGCAACAACAATATTTTATTGTTTGTATGAGCAATTAAAAATTATAGAATGTAATGGCATAATCCCATATTTAGTTCATATAAGGTCAAATACTTCGAAAGGAGGTCTGCTTTGAAATCAATGAAAAGGGCGGGAAACAATTCATGGGTCCGAAATATGTTTGTCAGGGAAGCAAAAAAAAACTACGGTAAAAAACAATATATTGCATGGACCTGATCCCTAATCCCCCTCCCTTATCTTAAAGGTATGCACATTTTCAAAAGCCTAAAAATAAAGAAATATTTATGTATTAAATAGTTATATACAACATTGTGTTTTTTTAGGTAAATTCACCATAACAATTACAATTTCTGGTACTTTATCAAATACATCTTATATACTTTTCAACAAGATTCGGTTTTTTTAACATAAAATGAGACTTTGTTAAATTAGTCGGTAGAAAATATATATAAACTATAAAGGCTAGTTTGAGATAATATTAATATGAAGAATGCAATGTAGAATATTATTATCTGTGGCACTCTATTTCAGCAAGCTTTCTAATTTCTCATTTCGACGTGTGAAATGTATAAAAGTTAGTAACCAAAAATTAGTCATGTAGTTGTAACTCTTAAATTCTGATGAAGCCACCATATTAATAATTCCATGTACTGACAGGTAAAATATAGTCTGATAGAATTGAATAATTCAATTCGACGTATTTCTATGAATAATAGAAATATAATTCTGATGTTTTTATTCAGAGAGAATGAAACAAAGTTATTTTAAGCGATATGGTTATTTTTTTTAAAATTTAATGAGCAAAATTCAGAAAAATGCTTAAATATAAAAGGGGAAAAAGCAAATGTTCTTCATCTTAATAAATTCTTATTCGTGAAGTGTTATAATTTACTTACTTATTTTTTGTTTGATACTGTAGTTACATTTTTTTGCAACAGGCATTTGAACGAATAAATAACTGCCCCTTAATTGCCGATTAAAAGTTACGCGATTCGCTCCTCAGTGCCACTGTTTTTCACCTAGGTGCCCGTATGCGATGTATTAGAGAGAAAAGAAAAGGCATATATATAATCAAATTTTTCTCTGATATAAATAAATCCTTCGCAAAAACTGTTTTTTCACTGGTTTGCACTTGCACCTCATATTTTTCACTTAAAATATTTCACACCACAAATTAAATGGCAGGGACTTCTGAGTTCAAGAATTTTATTAGAGCATTCTCCAAACGCTCTTCTCACACAAAGGTTACACATACACTGAACTCCACACACACTAGCACCCCCTATCGTGACAAATATTCACTTGTTATTGTGGGCGTTACAAGAATTATTTGTTCAACACTGAACAAAAACTCTCAAGGTTATTTGATTGTATTCCAAAGCCTTCGGAATAGTTTGAATGATAGCAGCATGGAAAAAAGAATGGCATTTTTGAAAGACGTATATATACGTTCGGGGCAATTAACGCACCGGTTGAGCAAGACGTATAAACACGCCGGTGGCACTTAAGGTGTAAAGTGAACAATGAACAAATCGTTACATCATAAAGATACAAAAGGAATCTCTTAACACTACTAAATTCAAAGTTTGAACAATGTTTATATTAGGCCTATATTCTTTTATTATTTATTTTTAAGTTTTTTATCAAACATTACTACACTTTTTTTGTAGTTTATTATGTTTTATATTAAGCATATATTCGTTATTATTAGTATTATAAAGTTTTTTTTACCAAACCATTACTACTCTTTTTTATGCAGTTTATTACTTTATGTTCTTACCAGAAGGATGACCAAAAATGTCTGGCATCACGAACTTTAGCATAAACTCCCATTCCCCTATTGGATTACGAAATACTGCCCTTTATCTCACGTATATAAGGAACGCAACGTATGCCTCATAAACGACAAGATTTCAAAATGCTGTCGCCGTAAAAGTATAAGCGGGATAACATGTCCTCTTCGCAGGAGACCATGACTTTAAGACGGGGACGCTGCGAAATAAACGTCCAAAAACTCGGTATTAAAACGTCGCTTTGTACGTGAGCATCTAGAACCACCATTGAATCTAGTTTTTATGCCTTTAAGCACAAGAGTTTAAAATATAGTTTGAGTCACTCTACTTTAAAAATAAAATCCTACTTTTCTTCCGATGTCAGGACGTCCTACTTTTTTTCTTTCGCCCGGAAAAGTGTATTGAATCCATTTATTTTCCATTAGTGAGTGTAAGATATGTTTCGAAGTATAAAATTCTTGTATTTAATTCTCTAAAAGCTTCGGCGGGAATTTTCCGATAAACTTTCTATCGTGATTCGTTAGTAAAAAGCGCGGTGAAGTTGTTACTTTGGCAACATTTTTAAATGAAACACTAATGGAATATTATTTGATATTTATAAGTCAAATCGAAGATAGGAATTAATTTCTCTTGCTTATTGTTAATATATGTAATATTTAGTTCGGGTTATATATATAAAGAAAAGTAGAAATCGGTAATGTTAATTCTTTACCATTAATGCTTTTTTTTGTATAATTTAGCCGAAATGCAAGTAGTTTCATTTTTAATCATGACCGGTTCATCAAGAGTCAGTTGAATAATTAAACAAAATTTGTTGTTTTAAGACTAAGAGAGAAGTCTGGGAAGTTTTGTTGAATATACTGTAAGTGTATGAATCTTATTAATAAAGTATCGATATTTTAGAAAAGTTGAAGGTATATGATTAATTTAATTGATTAGTCTTAATTTGTAAAATGTCCAGACAGTACTTAAAGCGAAAAAAAGCTCAGTTTTCTTTATAATCTATCTTCGAAAATTAAAATATTTTTTAGTATGTTTCCATTTTATAATTTATTTCAAAAACTTCTAAAAAAGAAATGAGAGAGAGAAAAGTAGTTTAAAATCTTAATTTATCATCCAATTTTTTTAAGTTAAAATTTCTCTCCAAATTAATGAATTGAAACAGAAAAAAAAGGAATATAATAATTGAAATTGAAATTATCCCTTATATTTCATTACTCATTGTTTGAAAATCGTCCATCCAAAAAGAATAACTTATTTTCAAGAAATTACTTTCATTATTTAATAAAAAATTACCTGACATATTACTTTAATAAAAGTTATTAATTGAAACATAAAAACACAGCTTTCTTAATCATACTAAATTATATCACTCTTTAAACCAAACTTAATTTATTTGCAAACCTTTTCTTGAAATGTATCAATATTTCAAAAAAAACAAATGAATTTTTTAAAATCATCTCTAAGCAAAGAAGAAATAAGAATTAATTGATAGGTATTTACTAATGGCATATCACAATAGATGCTTAAAAATAATAATAATTAAATATCAAAATAAAATTACAATGACTTCAAATGATTGTTTCTAATTTCGAACTAATGTTTTTAGCTTTAAGTATATCACATTTCACTCAGAAAGTCATATATTTTAGATACTATATTTTTTTCATTTAGTAATTTTTTCATGTAATGTTAAAATTAAACATCAATTTAATGGTAATGTTTATAAAGAAAATATCAACGTAGAAAAATACAATATGCAAACAGGTATATTTATGTAGCAATTTATATTTAGTTTGCTCTATTTAACAGGTTTTATATTGGGTGTTGGCTCGATGGCTTTGAGGTAGCGTGCCCACCTCGTAAGCCCAAGGTTGTGGATTCGATCTCGGCTGAAAGCGGTAGATTTTCTGGATGTGAACATCGTAGGCACGCATGTTGAATAATTATGGGCATATAAAATATCCCTTGAGTGCCAATTGGGCTTTGGTACTCTCGGCAAAACTAAATCACGGCAATCGATTCATTTTATCTTTGTAAGTATCTTAGTATGAAAGAGGAATAAATTATATATATATATATATATATATATATATACTTTGTTTAAATGTTCAATCATAAATAAAATACTTTCTATTCATCCAATCAAGTTCAAATAATTTTTTTTAACTTGTAGTGGATGACATACTTGATGGTAATACAATTTTTTTCAAATATTAATGCATTAATTATAAGTTAATTAATTAATTTTATTACCGTTTTTCAACGCCGACTTAGATTCGTCTCCAATGTTGTAACAATGTAACTGTTAAAACAATGACAAAAGTTGGCGTCGAAAAACCGGTTTTTCAACCAAACCGGTTGTGCATTGTTACAACAATGCAGACAAATTGTGCTCTTCGTGCAATCTCTACTATTAGTTCACTCTCTCCCGATATATGTATATATATATATATATATATATAATATATATATATATATATATATATATATATATATATATATATTATATCTTGTTCAAATTTTCAATCGTTAATAAAATATTTTCTATTCATCCATTCAAAGTAGGAATTGACTTAAATGTTTTTAATATTACTTGTTTTTATAATAACATTGGTGATTTAATGCTAATATTTTCATTTCATCATGGATTTTAATTTTTGAACTAATAATTCTTAACAGAAAATTTTACTTTGAAAAGTCATATGATTATTCAAATCGTTGGCCTTAATCATTGGATTAATATTAAAAGCCAAATGTTACTATTACACTGTAAATACTATAAGCACTGAATAATTAAAAAATAATGCCAATTTGCTATATTTCTTAAAATACTGTTTCAAGAATCATCTTCAATATTTAATGTAACAGCGATTTTGTTTGTTACAAAAGTACAATAATCTAGAGTAAAACGATTTAATCTTATAATATTGTTTTTAGAAATAAATTAGCTCTATTAATTACCAGAAATAGAAATATTAAATACGCATTAAAAATATCTATTGAAACTTTAAATTAATGCTTCTGTAAAATATTATCAAAATATTCTAATATGATTACAATCATTGCGTAATTAAATTTTTAGTGTTCTCTTAACGTCGGATTATCCACAAATAATTTATAGATAATTCCTTAGAGACCCATTACTCACAAAAATTTAGCAACCAAAATGTTTGCATTTCAACCATACATAAATATTTGTTTTGTTATTTCAAACCAGTGCATTAATGAAGTCGGATTATTATGATTGTGAGACAATTAACTAAAATCAAAAATTAATTTTGTCAAAATGTATTGAATCTATGTTTTCTTGAAAGAATCATCATCGAAAAATATATTGTTCTAAGGAGAAATGTTTAAGAGATTACGTGAATCTTTTGTGGAAAATTTGATTAAACTTTGCTTAATATAAATAAATGAATACATTTTTCTACTTTTCGGAAAGACTTTATTTAACACATTCTGCCATTAAAGTTATAATTAAGGATTAGAAAATTATTTTATAATCAATCATCCTATTTTTTAATTGATATATTTACAAATATTTGTATAAGGTTCTGTCACAAAAATAGTACACAAAATTGCAAAATTTTAATTTTGATCGTGATTTTTATAGAACAGAACTTATAGTAAATAAAAGTAAAAAATAAAATTTATCAAATCCATTGTAAAAATAACATTGACCCTCCCCTCTCCAAAAAAAGGAAATACCTAAGCATTAATAAAAGTAAAAGGGTAAAAACCTTTTATCCTGACGCATAATTTAAACACACACCCCTCCGCACACACAAAAACCAAGATCGAAATTTACGAGTTCGCGTTA
Organism: Trichonephila clavata; assembly: GCA_019973975.1. Classification (NCBI taxonomy): domain Eukaryota; kingdom Metazoa; phylum Arthropoda; class Arachnida; order Araneae; family Nephilidae; genus Trichonephila; species Trichonephila clavata. The sequence continues at coordinate 48,911 of BMAO01034150.1, forward strand.
TATGCCGGATAAGAAAATGATAGCTTCAAAAATAAAGAAAAGATAAGTATAAAACATTTTCTAATGTTACCTTAAGAACTCCATCCAAAAAGATATCAGCCGCAAGTGTGCAAAACGCACTGTGCCCTGTCAAATAGACACGAAGAAATAGAAGTTCAACATCCTATTTGTCAATCATAAGGACTATAAAACAACAATAACTTCGACAAAATATTATAGTTTTGCTTGTAAGTATCATTCCTATAATATTATTGAAAAGTGTCTGTGATTTGTGTCCTTTATTAAAGTCATGAACAGTTGAAACATTTTAATTCAGTTTGACAGAAATTTGTTCTCAAGTTACCAAAGAAAAATTAAAAATTCCTAAATAGTAAGAAAATATACTTTCTCTTAATTAAATTATACACTGGAATTACAATTTTCATCTTGTACAATAAAAGTAGTCATGAAAAAAAAGGATTGAGGTGACTCCGTCACTCCGTGCGACCACTAACGTTAGTATTGCGAGTGTGTGCCTTCTCCCGGGTTATTATACATTCACACACTATTTCTGGACTAGCATGACGCATTTGGTCTCTCCTTATATATATGTAAATTTTTTTCCTTCCCAACATCCACTTCCTTGTAACACCTCTTTTCTGCGCTTTAAACTTTTAGTTCTAGAAGTATACCGTTGTGCCTGCACTTGTGTGTTTGTGTGTATGTGTGCTTACTTTGAATATGTATATATATATATTTAAATATATCCAAAATACCTCACACTCTCTAATATAACCAAGCAAATATTCAAATCATATTAAACCTAGAGTACAACATCATATTTCAAAATTTCAATGGCGAATAAAAATAATGAATATCAACGTTTTCAAGCGAAATTAAAATTGTATAAGATACTGTTTATATATATATATATATATAATACTGTTTATATAGTATAAACAGTAGTATAGTTATAAACAGTATAATAATTTGAATAAATGCCTTAAAAATGACAGAATTGTACATGTAGATTTCTTCGTAAAAAATGGGAGCGTGTTATATTGATAATATATCTAAGAATTAAGGAATTCAGTTTAAAAGTAGAGTGAAAGTCGCTTAGCAGGAAACTGAGCCGACTGAAGTATCTTTCATATTAAAGAATATAACAAAAAAAAGCACGTGTTTAACAAAATTAAATTTTTTAGAGTACATTTTCTTACATAGATATGAATATATGCATGTTTTAAATAAAAATCAATGAAGCAAAAATATTCACAAAACTTAATGAAATTGAATAAAAATTTTTAGTTTTGAAAATCAAATCATTTATTGAGTTTTTGGAAAATAATCTGGAATTTTTCCTTTGCACTGTCTTTTTAGCATCAAATTGTCAACAAATCGTTCGATGTTGTTCATTTTTTATTCATTTCAGCATTGTAATATGCATCTAAATAACTGCGCATACTTTTCATGATGCTCCCCATTGTGGATGATAAGGGAACAAGAGCTGCATTATTCACCGTCCGAATCTGCAGCAATGATACTTTTTGAGCTGTGAACACACTCCCAAATGCCTTTGTCTGCCATAATTTGGGCTGTACATGCATTATTATCATTTACCGCAACGAATTTTTCTAATGATACAGTAGAACAACCCAATAATACAGAAAATTTCTCAAAAACCCCTCCTAAATCTCGCCACTTTAGTTGGTGTTTTCCGAATTTTGTTTATTTCCATTATGAAAAACTTTTCGTGTTAAGCGATTTTCGTTTCGTGTTAAGGGGTAAAAGGTAAAAATACACAGTAGATTGTTGGGACCGTTGTGTTATTTCGTGTTAACCAATATTTCCTTGTAAACGTTTTCGCGTTAAACATATTTCACCGTATATCTGTACGTCTTACACCAGGGCCGTGGGTAGCCTAGTGGTTAGAGCATCGGACGCCAGACCGGAAGTCCTGGGTTTGATGCCCGATGCCACCAAATATCCGCCAAGTGCACACGGAGTACATGCTCGTTAAATCAGTGGGTCCAAATGGAGTCGCCATCTATCGTGAGCAAAATCGTACTGTCGCCCTCATGTGGTCAAAGCTTCGGCTAATGACAGGCGTATCTCTAGCCCGTTGCCATGATGAATTTTGTGGTATAAGTAACAACAACAACATGTCTTACACTGTTGTACAATAGTTAAAATAAGTAAATATTAAAATAATAATATAAATAAAAAAATACTAAATGAATGCAAAGATTTCAAGAAAGTATAAAGTTGTTTTATGTAACCTCATTTATATTCACATCAACTATATTAATATTTTCAAAAGTTTGTTAAATTTAATAGTATAATCACTTATGATATTCATTATCTTATAGGAACTTTTACAAAAAGGAGAATTTCATTGAAGAAAATCAAATTTGAATAAATTTAACACTATCCATAGTAATAAATATATAATCTCTTATATAGCAATTTATTTTAATTCTGTGTGGCATCTGGATAGTTTCATTCTCATAAGTACGCTGCTTCAGTATTACATGTACTACGTTTCGAAAATAAATATGCTTACTTTTCCAGTTCCTTAGAACATAAATTGTAGAATAATTCACTACCTCCCCTGAGTGACTATATACATCCAAAGTTACAACTAAATTGATGATTTCCATAAAATCCCTTTTGATTTCATAATAGCATTTTATATTATTTTTAAATTCCATTGCTCGGTATTGAAAATATTGTGTGGATAAGCAAGAAAAGTTAGTAATATATTTGAAAGAATCTTGAAATTAACTTATTACATTTTAATACAAAATTTAAAAAAAGAATACGGCCTTGATATAATTTGAAAAAATGTAAGGTCCTGTTACTTTAAACTACTTTTCTGTCTAAATATCATTTTTTTAAATGTATACTTCTCCTCCCAAACATTAAAACTATTATTGTCTGTTTTAGATTGTGTGATAATTTAGTTTTACATATTGTTCAGAGAACAAATAAAACCTGATCTACACTTACATTGCATATAACTGCAGTCGACTCTCAATAATACGAACCTCTCGATAATTCGAAGTATATGCTCTGTCCCTAGAAAAGTTCTGGATATTTCGAACTAAAATAATACGTTTTGGTACACTCAATATTTCGAAGCAAAATCTGTGGCTGGCCAGACTACAATTCGAGGTTATTGTATAAAACTCTCAACAAAACGAACAATCACTATCATGTAGAGTCCTGTAGCAAACAGGTTAGAGTTTACAAGTTTTGTGTTGTATTGTCTCTGCGTGTCTCCCTTGTAACGTAACATCTTTGTGATGACCCTCTTTCTTAGTGTTTTCCAGTTCCTTAGGCAAAAAGACACTGTTATCGCTTTCCTTCTTCAAGTGGACAATATATCAACCGCACCTGTTGTCAGCCGTCCACATATTTTGTTTAACACCAGGCCTTGGTACACATGTGTTCAGAAAGAATGGTCAGCTATTGTGAAGAAGAAATGCGTAGGATTATGCGTGAATGTATTCTTTTAATACAGGACTTTTAATTTCTGTATAATATTTATACTGCATAATATGTACTTTTTAAAATATTTTAAAATAATTTTATACATATGTACAGTTGTGGTTTTATTACATAGTTTCAAAATTAAATGTGTTAGAAAAATAATCCAGGAGTTTTTTTTTTTTTTTACCCCTTTGATAATTCGAAGTTTTTATTGGTCTCTTCAACTTCGATCGAGAGTTTACTGCATAAATAAAAAAAATAGATTGAATGCAAATTAACGTTATCTATCAATACTGAAATTTATAATACATATTAAATTAATGGGGAATCGAATGCTCTTTGAGAGGACAATTAAATAACCCCATTAGTATGCAGATCATTTAATAGAGAAAGCACTTAAAATATTCAAACAACCCATTGAATTTGGTATGCGTGCTCATTAGACGGACCTTTTCCGCTCATCTATCTTTAATTGAGGGTCATCACATCTTCCAATCACAAATTGGGCTCCAACAAAGTCTTCAAAACTCTGCTCACGGTATTATCGCTGTTAAAACTTCCGTTTGTGCTTAGACCATAAGGGTTTTATTAACTCATTTTCTAATAATATCAAGGCTCATTTTAAAGAAAATACTCGTTAGTTTTACCTCTTCAATTATACTCAAATAAATTTATAAACTTTTAATATAGTTCTGTACATCCTTGAAATAAAAAAAAATACAGTGATCACAATGGATGTCTGTATTTGAAACAACTGTGTTGTTTTATCTGCAGCGTTGCTCTCCTTGTGGGAAAATGAATTTTGCAAGTGATGTTCGCTTCCCAGCATGAACTTGAAAAATAAGATACAGATAACCCAGAAAATATGGTCAGTTTCCAGATTGGTAAAACATTCGGAGGAAAATGATATCGCAAAGGAACTATCGAGAAGTCCCTGGTATCGATTCTTCTAAAACTTTCCATGATGCTAAAAAAGTGACCTTGAGACGAAAGTATGTGCTTCGAAATTAGAATCTGCTTGTGCGTTATCTGCGATAAGACATATAGACTACCTATCTGAATTTCTATTAATGGAATTGCTCGAGAGAGCCGTTTCTGGAGTGCTGTAAAACTAGTTTATAACGAGTGCATTTTCAACTACTGTAAATAATTTATTATAATATTTTTTGCGTATATATGTCAATTTGTCTTAGTGTAGTCATTTGTTTGTTCTTTGTCCATTAATAAATCTGTTATTATTCAAACTATTTGAGTCACTGACTGCATTTCCCCAAGCAAATCTGTAGCAATATTATCTTCAGACTTACCTCTTAACTATAATTGTTTGATCATTCACAATATAATCTATCTGGATATTGTCAATCTATTTTGTACATTTATAAAAAAATTTCTAAGGCAGAGAGCAATAGAGAAACAAGTAGTCGCCATAAAAAGATATGCAAAAGCTGTAAAAAAAATACAATAATATGCAAAGAACACACTATACAATAATTTTTACTGATGAATCTATAAAGTATAAAGAAAAACTGCACAAAAAGAAAAATGAAGAGGATAAAAGTTATAATAAAGAAGTTAAAACAAAATCAAGTCTGCAATCTGTTTGAAAGATCTCTAGCTTCCCAATATCTAGAAAAAAAATCCCGTTTTGAAAAAAGCGCTGAGTAGCCAAGTAGATGCCCAGCGTTTGATTGCAATTTGAGGGGTAGTCAGGATTATCAACTATATCTTGTAAATAAAACCGATAATACTCATAAATAATGCTATAAATTGTTACCAATGTTTTTGCCCGTCTTGAACCAACTTTGAAATATAAACGATTGAGCAATAATGTCAATAGATCTCGTCAAATAAAAATAACAGAGCACAATGTTCTATATATTAATCAAAACATCTTAATAGCGCCATATATAATTTGCACATTTTTCTTTTAAAGCAATTGAAATATGTAACGTAACTAGGCAATAGTATACATTGTTCTAAAAAAAAAAAGAAACAATAATATCGCAGTAATAATATTAACATGTAGAATCAGCTTTCGCTTTTGATTAATCACGAGTAAAGATTGATACGTGAAATTAAATAAATGGTAAGTACTTAATGTATAGTTATTAAAATAAAATTAACAATACATAATATAGTCTGGATGTTATATCTTCAATTTATCCTATTACTAAAATATATATTAGTTTCAATAATTCAAATAGAAAAGTAATGCATAAAAATCACGACATAAAATGATCTTATCTTTAGAATTATATACCTTTATTTGAATTTCTCTTAATATTTTCAAATTAAGGATATACACCCTCGGAAAAAAAAACAACAATGCTCAAGATACTCAATATTGATTCGTCACAATCTAAACACACACACCACCAAATGCACTTTTATTTATGCCATTCTTGGACGAACACTGAAACATGTAATGTGATTGCATAATGATATCTGTAGGTCTGGTGGATAAAAATAACAATACAGAATAATCACGATATTAATCCATCACATCTTAATGACTATTGATCATTTAGATGAATCACCGAAGATCATTTATATGCGAAACGCAGCAACAAATCACGAAAGATCCACCATACGCGCGATGGGTTCGGAACACGATAAATTTCAATTCTACGTATCTAGAAATGTAAGGAACTTTGAAATATGTGAGGCATTGAAATATATGGTTCGAAATGTCCAAGTCGAAGGCATTTATTTATCTGCAAGGCCCATTGTTGAGAATAGCCACTAAATTCCTTGGGTTGATTTATACGTGCTCTAAGAGGAATAGAAAGTAACTCCAGAACATTGCTTCTGCGACTCGTATATTTTCGAAATTCTTATAGATCAAATACATTTTTCTCAGAGGGAATGAGCATATATATAGTTTTTGGAAGCTTCCAAACTCAGAAATACATTTGTATCGAAGAAGAAATGTAAGTTAGGCTGTAGGATAAATTGATTACTTATTCTAGGGAATTTCAGTTTATGGAAGGAGAGAATATTTGCCTTGAAATTTTTCTACGGAGAAAAAAAAAGGATGACGTTTTTAAGTTATATTGTGATGTGTAATATAGTAATATCTTTAAAAGTTTACTTTGCGTTCTGACATTTATAAAGTATTTTATTTCTAAATGAGAAAGACATACGTTGAATTTTACTGTAATATCAAAGAAAGCAAAGATGTAAAAATTTAGAATTTTTTATAGATACTAAAGATAATTGTTTGTTTAAGAAAATGACATTTTGAAATTACGTCTTAAACTGTATTTTAAAAAAGGATTGGTGGTATTGTTTTATATATATATATATATATATTAGAATTATATATGGAGTACAACTTCAGTTTTGTTGGTGTTATGTTCTTTTTTTAACAATGATATATGAACAAAAAATATCCTTACCAATTACTTATAACTAACAAAAAAATGTAGTAACAAAGTTAACATTGCGTAGAAATGATTAACTAAAATGAGTTGCTTAAGAAATATTTTAGCTTAAGATTTATTTAAAGCCTAGTTAAATATCTGCGCAAAATTCAAACAATTCAATAATTTATATTATAATACAATTTTACATAGTTCAGAATAATTTATAGCAGTTACTGTTAAGTATCATATAAATATTTAAAATTTTAAAGCAAAAAATATTTTGTTTGAAATAATAACTGCTTTAGGCGCGTTTTGCTGGAGAGTGAACTTGAATGATGCGTTTTAAAAAGCCAAGCATTGTTACGCTCTGGTTTGTAACGCTCGTAACGATGGATCGGTATTTTCCGTAACAATGTTAAGTTCTTGAACAAAAAAGACTACAAGAATGACAAAATTTGGCGTCGAAAATCGGGTTTCAGCCAAACTGGAATTTCATGACGTTGCTCTATTGACTGTATTAATTAACTTTGTTAAAAAAAATAAATGCTTTTAACATGTGATTAACTTGAAATATATTATTAAAATCCCAATTTCGACAATGTTTTACATTTTTTTAAAATTTCTATGGATTTTCTTAAATTTAAAATCCAAAAAAAAGTTATAACTATTTTTTAAGTAGATTGGTACATTGTATATCTTTCTCAACGCTGCCAAGTTAGTCTCAGAGGGAATATTGTAAAGCTTCTTTAAAAAATTTGTAGAATTTCGTAATTTTGAAATTTTTTTATTTTTCTGCTTTTTTTCACATAAAATATTTTTAAAAAAGAGACTTTTCCATTTAAAGGAACCCTAAAAATGCAACGAAAAAAATTGCTAAAATCACCAAATGCCAGTAATAAATAATTGCAATAAACCTAAGACAGAATTGATCAATTTGAGGTTCATGGAGCATGTGCAAAAAGACAACTTTCTGATGCATTGCAATTGATAGTTTTCTTTATTTTTGAAAAAGTGATTTAGAGTGAAAAACTTTAAGAATACAAGAAAATGCTGAAATGTTTTCATCAGGTAGTATTATTTACATTTTGAATCTTTCTTTATACAGTGAATGCAAACAAGTTTCCAGGTTTTCTTTCCCATACGTAATAATAAGGAATAAATAATTTCATATGACAATACAAATATCCCATTATTTTTTATTCACCTAACTAATCCCTGAAATAACATTACAAAATTTGAATTTATCTCTTCTATCGTGTGGTCATAAGCACACACACTCTTTTTTTAAAAAATTTTTTTAAAGGGATGTACTTGATAAAACCGTGTCGTACGGAGAAAATCATTGACAGCTAAAGCTTGGCATTAGCGAAAAATATATGTACTATTTCACCGCTTAAACTTTCTCTCCAGAGATTTTATTTAACTCGAGATGGTTTTGAGCCTCCGGGACTTCTCGTGATAGTTATATTCTTAGTCTACCAGTCTTAAGGGAAATAAACTGTTAACCATAACTTTGTCTCCTAAAATTTGCCCCGTTAGCGTTTTTCAAAACAAGATGATACAATATTGCATCGTCTGCGTAGTCTAATCAGTCACAGTAGTTATTAGCGGAAATTATATGGTTATAAAAATTACTAGTCGAGAAAGCTGTAAAAGCTGAGATCTCCAGACCGAACAACGAACGTTTGTGTGTATTGTCCTATAACTACGCGTGTCTATTTTGTGCTTTTTGTGTCGTCGATTTATATGTTTTAAAAGCAATAAATGTGCATCTAAAATACAAAGAAGTCTCGTCCTTTCAATGACTGTAACAAAATAAACGATTCTCCAAGTAAAAGGTTTTAATTCTCGTGAAATTGTGTCACATACATCTATATATATAAAAGAGATGTTTATATATATAAAATCGCTTCACTCCAACACCATCACTATGAAAATTGGCATATATATGTATTTTTTGGGAGAAGGTTTTTGTGATATCCTCTTTATTGCAGCTCCTTACCAAGTGGCGCTACAGCATATCAATTTCTGCATCGTTCAATCAATCACCAAGTTGCCAACATGGTCGCCAAGCACAGAGAAATTTGGTTTGGATAGGTTCTCTTTTGATGTTAATTTACATATATGTATACTTAAAAGGATGTTTGTATATATGACCTCGTTTCACTCTAAGACTATTCAACCGATCACTATGAAAATTGGCATGCATATGTAGTTTTGTGGAGAATGATTTTGTACTATCCACTTTTTTGCAGCACGCTACCAGATGGCGCTACAGCAAAATAACTTCTGCACCGTTCAATCAATTGCCAAGTTGTCAAAGTGATCACTAAAAATGATGCCAACTTGTATCTATCACCAACATTTCGCTATGTTTCCATTGAATCTCCATTATAATGTAAGGAATGGCGTTGCTTGCGAATAATATAATTTTATTATAAAATAAATACAACAGAAACTAATAATAACGTATTAAACATCCAGGTATAAATCATTTACAACTATTTCAAGCGTTCAAACTCAAAATTTATAACAATGTGCTACTTTTGCTGAGCAGAGCTTAGCTTAGGAATGTGTTTTCAAAAATCGACCCACAAAAGTGTTGCGAGGCGTTATAAATTAAAAAAAAAAAATCTTTTTCATCTTATTAAATCTCTTCATACTTAAAATTTAGCAAATATAGCTCTTTTGTTGAGCCGAGATATGCAAAAAGCTATTTTTTGTTTGTTTGATTTGCAATTCTAGTAAAATTAACTCATTAAAAACTTTTTTATCCTTCTATCTGTATTGTTTAATTTATCAATTCACCCGTGCGAAGAACGAGTGTATCTGCTAGAATATATATATATATATAAACAAGAAAACACAATTTTGTTTGGGGGGGGGGAGTTTCTAATTAAAAAATTATTTAACGTAAGAATGCTAAGACCTTAATCTTACATTTTTATCAAGATAGTAATATCTTGATAAAAGTACAGTATACAATACATGAGAAATACAAACTTTCATCGAATCTCTTCAGTTGAACTGTGTGTATTATTTTTTTAAATCTTATCTCTACAGGAAAAAGCAATTAAATATCCTAGAAGCAATAAGCTGTTTTACTTATATGAAGTTTATTTTGAAGATTAGGTTCATTCCGTACACTCTAAAGAAAATCGATTATGGAAATATTTTCACATTAAATTTATTTGGAAGATTAATTTCATTCCAAGCATTCTCAAAGAAAATCAGTCATGGAAATATTTTCATAGAACAAATAATAGGTTTGTGTATAATAAAAGGGAATGCTATCCTATTATTTTATTTCTATATCGCCGCTGCATTCATCTCAACAATTTCGAAAACAATATTTGCTGCAATCAAATAGAATTTTGGCTAGATATAAATAAGTATTCAGCATTTAAAATTAGTTTTCTTTCTGTTGCTTCTTGACATAATAAAATCTAAATGGAGATTATTGTATCAAACCGAAGTTCATATTTACAATAAGCAGCAATAGCAAACATAAAAGATAAACAATACTAATACAGTAAATATTTTCTCAATTTGGTGATGTATAATCAGATACAAGTTTACGTAGCCGTACTGTTTAAACAATAGAATGAATTCATTTTAAAAGTTTTAAAATAAGAAAAATAAAGAATTTATCTCGGAATTAATCTAAATAATCGTTTGGGCTTTGGAACGAAGGGTATAAAGTCATTTGTGTGTGTATGAATAAACGTGGAATATTTAAGTTTCAAAAAGTACATATTATGAAAGATATTATATAGGTAAAACATCATGTTTTCCAAAATCAAGACAAGTTAAAATACCTCTAGATTTCCTAAGTAATTTATTATTCAGAACATTTTGGCTTCCTTTTCTTTTTGAAGCATTTTATTAACCTGAGCTCAATTATTTAAATAAAGTTTTAATTAAAATAGAGTAATATAAAACATATAATACACATATCACATAAATGTGAACTATAATAACGTCTACTAATTTAAGATCAGCAAATATTTGACAAAAATACTTCATGTCTCTGCCACGATTTATTATTATTTGCTTAAAAATTACATCTATATCTTTTCAAATTCTTTAATAATGATGTGAAACTTATAAATATAAATTACACATTCAAAATAAAATTATTTTAGAACATAATATAGTCATCAATGATTTGTTTCTTCACACATAAATTTGAAAGTTTTTTATGTATTTATTAAGAAAAACAATTAGCCAAAATTAAAGAAAAATAAGTTTTGAAATTTTGAAAGAAATTATAGAAGCAGTTTTCCATATTTGGCTAAGAGAGAAAACCATTTGAGTTGAACAATTTTAAGTCATTATCAGAAATACCGTTTCTATAAAGGAGTTTGAGGCTTCCAGTGACGTCAAGTATTAAATACAAAACACTTCACATTTTTTTTTTTTGATTTAAACCATTCTTTGTAATTCATAGTTTGTTGAAAAAAGTATTATGATTTAAAATTGTGCATTTACTGTATTATAAATTAATTGATGCATGAGTTTAAATTACTGGTGATTTGTTTAAATGTCCTCAACTAAAATACAATTCAAAACATTTCCCCTTAAGAAAAATTAAATCCACAAGAAAGTTTTTTTTGCTTTGTTATTCCTTCTATTCAAAAGTCCCCGATTAAAAGTATTTGCTTTATGCTCAGATATCAGCGTAAATTATAATAAAATTTATTATTTTAATTTTCAAATCACAATGTCAAGGTTTATTTCCAGGAGAAATATAAATACGTTACAAAAATATTGGGAAATTAACTCCAAATTGTTATAAACATTTTTTAAAATTTATGTAACATTAGTTTGCTGAAATAGTAGATAGATTTGTTAAAGAAAGGATAACATTGTAATTTACATATATACAGAGATTTATAAACTTCAGACCACTCAAAGTATTAATTCAAACTAAACGGAAACGAAAATCAAGCTATCTGTGTTTCGAAAGTTGAGCTTGATGGGAAAAGTGATAAAGTAACTCAGGATTAAACCTAATTACAGTAGAAAGTCGTTTATCCGAACGTTTATTATCCGGAGCGTCAAATATCCGAACCAAAGTCCGGACACGTTTTCAAACAGTACAATGCTCAACAGTTGTTTCGTGTGAGGACAAAAGTGACGGGAAACCCCAAGGGGAGGGATATTTGGGGAATTTCAGTTGTGTGATTTGGTAAACATCTGCGCGGAATATTAGGCCAGTTTGTTTCCAACTGACGGGGTGTATACGTACTCTTTTGTTGAGTTTTGTTGATGTAGAGTTTTGATGCCATTTCATTTATTCTATGTTAAGAGCAATTCTGGAAATAAAATTCAAAAACAGTAATGGTTTATAATTCATGATATTAGCTCTAAGAAAGTCTATATTGGTAATTGAGAAAATATCACATAATCATATGTATGGTATTATATAATCATATGTATGGGAAAATGATTTTTTATGTTGCTAAAATATTACTGTTTTAATGTGTTACAAAATAATGAACTCATTAATGTAAGCGAAACCCTTTCTTTGATGCCAATATTATTATGAAGGGATGTAACAATTATCTAAATAAAAATTTTTATAAATATTTATTTATTTTTGTAAGTTCAATGCATTTCAATAAAGGGATATAAACTAACCGAGGGCAGTGGGTTGCCTAGTGGTTAGAGCATCGGACTCGAGACCGGAAGGCCTGGGTCTGACATCCCCGATGCCAGCAAATATCTTCCAAGTACACACGAAGTACGTGCTCGTTAAATCAGTGGGTCTGAAAGTCTTGTGAGGGGTCGCAGAAAAAACCACGGGTGCAGGGGGTTGGAGAATATTTCCCTCCCCTCCAGTTCGATGCCTAAATTGTGGCCCTCTATCGAGTAGAAGTCCAACTTGTCTCAGGCTCTGGCAACTTTCATTCCTTCCCTTCGGGTAGGACACTACAACAACAACTAACTAAAAGATATACTGCATATTGCAATGAGTTTCGACGTGATAATCTCTTCCTTAACTTTTGTGGCTGCTTTAGTAGAATGCATAGTAGTAGAACTTCACTTTGTGAAAGAACCTTGATATGTGCAATTGAGAATTACTATTTTAATAAAAATGAATGGGAAGGATAAAAGAAATAAAGGAGTGTTTAAGAGCGTCGCCCTTTGAAGCTATTAGAGAGTAGTTGTAACAGAATTAGATAACATTGTAGAAGCTTTAATGACAGAAACTGTACAAGAACAGATCCAGAGCACATCTGCCTGAACAAAATCATGTTATTAGAAGTTTACAATGAAGAAATCTTATGATAAGTAGTTTTCATTATCCTGATTAGTTGTGGTTGGAGTCCGTTAAAACCAGTTCACTTATTTATTTTGCTATTGTTGATTATTTGTTAAAGATTAAATTTGATCTTTATTGAGTAAGCTTATCTTGCTACCAACGTAGCGTATTTTTCACAATATTAGTAAATCTTAGGAAAACCTAGTATGGTTAAAAATGAGAGATACTAAAACAAAAAGATATGCTGATAAACAACAGAAAGAAAGAATAGACATATTAAAAATTAGCATATTATTTTTATATATTTGTTTCGGTTGAAATGAAACTCTGAAACATTATAAATATTATAATCATTATATTCCAAAAATTACTAATACTAATAAGTTAATATTATGAAAGTAATAAAACTTTTTAAAAATTTTCTTTTTGAACATTAATTATGTAATTTTATTTATTTTCCCACTACAAAAATGCTATAACTTTGATGTTTTGTATGAAATGTGAAATAATATGATCAATTTTAATTATCATTTCTCTAAGAAATCGAGTTAAATTAGTTTCTTCGTAATTGGAATCAGTATCAAATTGACCCATTTTCTTTTGAACTTTAATGGTTCCTCATTCAAATGCAATTGTGAAAAAATAAGCACGAAAAGAAACCGTTGAAAATATTGCGGGTGAGTATTTTTTTTTATTTATTTGCGTGAGACACGCCTAAACAATAGACTTTAGCTTTCAGATTTCGAAATAAACTCCAATTTCTATGAAAAGGAACCATAAACACGGAAGAGTTTGAAATCAAAAGTGTTCATCTTTCTCCAGATATTCTCCTGGTTTTTAGTACAAAAATAATAAAAATAAACTTCCGTCCTTTTTTTCCTTCCATTTTCCTGGAGAGAACGGTTTTATAGTAGCGGGGGATACAATTTTTATCCGTTTCTTATTGGAAAAGAAAATTTTCAAATACTTCTTAAATTTAGGATTTCAGTTGCGATCGTAACTCGCTACAAACATCTCTGTTTCAAGAAGAAGAAAAAAATAACAATAACAAAAAAAAAAGAACACAAAAATAAGAAAGCATCAGAATACATATATGCATCAACAAATAATAAAGAAATCTTGCATTTTGACTTCGTGAAAACCTTCGGGGAAGAAATGACCATGAGGCATTCTTTGTAAAAATGAGCACGATACATATATGGAGGAAACAATAAATAAAGGAAGAAGAGTAAAAGAAAAAAAGAAGATTGCAAAATTTCGTAGGAAAACGAAAAAAATATGAAAAAGCGCCATTTTATTTTGGTGTTTGGATGGAAATAGTTGTACATTTTTCCTTACTATTTTTTACGCAATGGAACACTTAGAAACATTTTCATGCCGAGAGTTTGGAATTGATACGAAAACTCTGTGAACCATATCGATGTATGAAGCTCTGAGAGGTGCCATTTTGCTTTTATTATGTAAATAAGGATATTATCATTCAAATACATTCTAAGAGTTAGTTCCATAGAGAAAACAATGCCAAACGGAAGTACTTAGTATTCGACGGAGAAATGAAAATAAAGTGAATAATGTGCGTAAATAGCTCGTTTCTGGAAAAAAATAAAGTATTTTGCTTCAGCAAAACAAGTAAGCATTTTCTGGTGATTCTTAAGACGAAAGTAGATTTTATTATTTGGAACAAACTTAAAAATATCATAAAAAGATATTAGATTTCGGAAAAACTTTTTTTCATACAATAAGGTGCAATATTTCTCAAAATTACTTTTATGTTTATACTAAGAAATCAACATTTTTTCCTGTACTAGTGAGTTTTTGTTTGCAAAGCCTACTTATGATATTTTTTGAATGGAGACCAAAATATAATTTTTTTATTAATATAAAATTAAAAAACAATATACGATAGCTATGTACTAAAATTATTGTATTGTTTAGTATTTTAAAATTTTTTATCGACGTAACTCAAAATTTCTTTTATTTGTTTTTCGAAATTATTGAGATGTGGAACAAAAATAAAGTGGTGAACATTAGAATAAAGAATATGAAATATAGGAAAAATATTTACCATTATTTATATAATAATAAAAGCACACACATACAGAGTGTCCCAAAACGACCGCATAAACTCTGCACAGCTAGATTCCTCGTTGGGAGTACATAAAAACTGCCCAAAGAAGCATTCCCTTATGATCTATAGTTTACGAGAAAAATACGAAAAACAAAGTATGCCGTCACTTCCGGTGCAAGAAAAAAACACTTTATTGGACATATCAACAACAGTATTTGCATATCTTTCCAGACGATAATGTTTAAAACGTTCGTCGCGCATGTCGCGTCATGCATGCGCGCGCCGTGGAATGACATTAAGCCGCCGTTGATCTGGTATTTAAAAGGCTGCATCTTGCAGCTACAGGTAGTCTTCGTATGGTGGCCATGTATTCCATTCGTGATTACTGCGACATGTACTAGCGACATGCCTTGCGACTACTGCGGCATGCCATCTCAAGGAACTGGTGTATCGAGACGTAGTGACAACACAAACGGACTTAGTTGCTCATCTGCATGCTACTTGTACTTCGGTGGACCCCACGATGCTGTGACGTGTGATGACAGCCATTCCACGACGTGCTCAAGCCTGCCTCGATATGCACGGCGGACACTTTGAACATCTGCCTTAAATTGTGCATATATCTGCTATTGATATGTTCAATTAAGTATTTTTTCTTGCACCGGAAGTGACGTCATATTTTGTTTTTCGTATTTTTCTCGTAAACTGTGGATCGTACAGGAACGCTTCTTTGGGCAGTTTTTATGTACTCCCAACGAGGAATTTAGCGGTGCAGAGTTTATGCATTCGTTTTGGGACACCCTGTATACTCACAAACGCACGCACACCACATATCTGCACTGACACGTCTGTATGCGTTTGACTGTGTGTGTAATGATTCTCAGTTTAAACTTTCTTTCGAGGGATTTTCTTTAATTTATAGCTAAAACCATCCAAGACATTGCAGTGGCGTATCCTTCTACAATTCACAAAAAACAAAGGACAGGAATAAAAGCCCTTAATAACTGGCTCGAATAGAGATTCCTTTTGTCTCAGTCATCTGAGGCATGCAGGGTGTAGCTACGGACTGGTAGATCGGTAGATAAAATAAATACCCCTGTCAAGGTCAACAGCTTGTCACCGAAGTGATGACCCGGGAATCGAACACTAGATAGCAGTACAGGCAAACGATACTGGTTGATTATGCTTTCATTCCATAGGGATTCTAACTAAGACGTTATCAGTGAAATCACGACTAGTGATTCCAAACGGCAACGACAGTGCATCAACTAGACCCGCCATCACAACAACAGATTCCCCGTAATGTTAACAGAAAAACATTCCAAAGACACTCAAACTTACTCGAGATGAACTATTGTAGCAATTGGCTGGAAAAACAACCTTCTCTCAATATCGTTCAGAAAGACAAAACAGAAAAAACAACTTTCTTCTCTTGGAAGGGGGTATGCAGTGCCCCGTGTTTCTGAAAGTCAAAAACAACAAAGCACAGGCATAAAAGCCCTTAACGACTGGCCCGAATAGGGATTCCTTTTGTCTAAGACATGAACGGCTTAGCTGCGGACTGGTAAGTCGGTAGATCAAATAAACACCCCTGTCAAGGTCAACCGAAACATCATGTTTATTAATTCGTTCAGTTTAACCTCATAACGGGAATATCATTTTAACCACAACTAATCTCCTCAAAAACCGCCACATTGACATATATTAAAGAAAGAGAATGCAATATTGAACCAGTCATCGAATCTGATCAATCCGCATATTAAACACGCGAAATCATTTACATTTCGAATATACAAAAAGTTTTCAGTTTGGAAAAACTATAAAAGCAGAAATCTATAAATGAGAGAGGGAAAAACGCTATTGTCCATTGTCATCAAACCGTGTGTGTTTGTGTTGCTACTTTTACCATGTGTGCCTTTGTTAGTAAAATTTTAATGTTAAAATGCATCTTCATTTGTTCCAGTCATGTTGTACATCAACAACTATCAGATAAATTAAAACCAACTAAAAATTTTCCCACTCTACGTTTAATTCCAGTAAAAATATCACACAAATACATTTGAACTTTCATATTGAAATAATTGTAATTTGGTTTTATTTGATAAAAGTTGAAATACAAGCCTTATATTACGTCTTACTGGATAAAATAAATCAATAATGCTAACTTTTATACGTACTAAGTGTATTAAATATTTTTAAGATATCCAAATTCGAAAAAGAATGCATTCTAATTTCACATGATTGGGAAATATTATAGAAAAGGTTTTCTTTTAACAGACATGTTTTGAAAACGAATACGTAAAACAAAGAAAATGGCTTGCCACATAATTCTTTAATCGGGAAATGACAGTACTAACTAGCTGACTTATAGAGGTATATGAGCTTTAATAAAATATGGAACTAAAGTAAAAATGTTTCTTCAATTTACCCGACTGAAACCAGATAAAAATGTGCCCATACCACGTCTGATTCCAAGGCACCACTCACACATACACATACATGCAGAGTTTAAATCTTAAATCCCCATTTTATTGATAAACGAGTAAGGTGATGCAAATAAACAAACACGCGCATATTAAAGACACAGTCACAAATGCATTCCTCTCTCCCGAGATCTCGTCCCCGTATAGTTATGGTTAACTGGAAGCTATTAATATCATATGATTTCCAGTGAAGGCTTTTCTTCATGGACCGCATATGCAGGTGATGAAAAATTGCTTCCACCTCATTTAAAAACTATAATCTTTAAGGCTGTCTAAGAACAGGGCCCATAATTTGGAATATTTTTTCAGATATAAAAGTGCTCCAACATTACTATTATATTCCGGCTTCGCTATCTTGTAGAGAATCCCTTATTTTATCATAGTACTCATTTTTATCAGAGTTGATATATTTTTTTCTTTTATAACATGTATTTCACATTTTTTTCTCCTGTACCGTAATGTTAAATGAGCTATCTTTTTACATATTAAAAAGGGGGGGGGGACTAATTATTTATGAAACATTTTGAAATTTTTATTTTTTTTTTATCCAATGGGGCTGCGGATTGATATTTTTACCATTGCAGACCTAGTACATCCCCAGGAGCTGGTATCGCTCTTTAGTACGACGCTCTATAGGCCGATACCAATCACCGCAGGTAATTTTGACGCCCAGTTTCCTCCCCAGAGGGAGGCACTTGAGCTGTGGCGATGCGAACCTGTACTAGGATTTAATTTTGCCGAGAGTGCCCAAGCCAAACAGACACTCGAGTTATCTTTTGTATGCTTTATATTCATAAGACATGGCCGCTGTTGATTTTCTGCATCACGAAAATCCACTGACTTGGACGGGGTCAAACCCACGGGCTTGGGTGCAGAAGGCCAGCGACAAACCAACCACGACAGCCAGCCGGCATTTTGAAATTTTAAAAACACTATATTGTAAACAATTGTATGAGTTACAACGTCAAACATTTTTATAAAAACTGAGGCATTTTTTTTTCTGCCCGAAAATGTGCTCCGAGTGAAATTTATACTCTCGTACATATGGCAAAAATAACTTAAAGTTTTTTTAGAGGTAAAGTCGTTTGTGTGTGTAAGAGTATAACTGACTTAGTGTAATGTAGCGATCAAAACGAAAAACTATTTGAAAATAAAGTAATTAAACACTGAAAAAATTCGAAACTTCTTTTTCGAAAATTAATTTGAAATCAATTTTTCACCATGGAAAATTATTTTACACATTACAATAAATCTAACGTTTGAAAAAAATAATCTGTTAAAATGCTTATAATTCCCTTAAAATTATTTTCAATACATTTTAAACAATACTTTTGTATTTGTGAGTCATTAAAATAAAAAGAAGTAAAATTTTTATTACAATTACTACGTAGAACTAATTTTTTCAGAGCTTTATAATTCATAGACGAATAATGTAAACCAACATTTTAGCTACGTTCTATTACACAATATATCAATCCTGTAACGTTTTCATCAGATGACATACAACTTAGAGTTAGATTTTGAAATTACAGCCAGCCGTTCTTTTTTTCCACCCATTTCAAACGACGCCAAATTCCATTAGGGACGAAAACCATAGGATATCTCTACAAAGGGTAACTGCAACCGATATATCGAAAAAAGCTATTTTAAGCCATTCAAGAAAAAACAACGTTTGATCCAGAAAAAAAAATTACAGGAAAAAAAATCCTTTCCGTTCTTTCCTCTGAAAAAGAACGCTATTTTTTCTCTACCTCTTACAGGATTGCACTTACTATAGATCACGAAATCGGATTTATTTTACAAACCTTCTCGAAAACCTGCGATAAAACTGTTTTGGTGTATTCCGGATGGGGAAAAGATCTTATAGCTGGGGTCGAAAGACGCTGTGAACTATTAAGTGCCACGTGTCAGCGGGTGGTGCACAGAATCCCAATGAGAGGGGTTTTGTGATTGTTTCAAGGGTTGCGCCGGAAAGGGGTGGGATGTCTAAATCCTGTGCACAGACGATCCTCTTAAGAGTGCTTGGAGAATGCCTGTATTTTTCTTGAGTGAGAACCAAAGTGTCGGGATAATGCATGAGAGAGAAATAAAATTGAATATTTCATTTCGGATTCGTACCAAACAATTTTCAATTTAAAAGTAACACTTAAGGAAACCTACAATGTTCCTACACTGCCGATTTAAGTCCTACGCAGAAAAACACGTTTCACGAAGACGCTTTTTGTTGTTTTTGTTTTGTAATGTTGTTAGTGTTAAGCGAAAAGAAGTCGTAGACGTTGGGATAAGAAGACAAACTTTTTCAGGGCTCTTCGAAAACTGCTGAACTTTATTTCCTTCTAGAATTTAAACAGAGATTTCTTTCTAAGAATTAATGCTTACATTTTTAGGAAATTACAGACAAAAAAAATTCTAAGACATTCACTTTTTGTTCAGTCTCTTTTGAAACAGTGCATTTTTTTAAAATATATAGATGGTACCCTCGTTTTATAATCGAATCAACAGGACATAAGTTCAATTAGTACTAAAAAGTAATTTATATTTATCAGCACTATTAATAAAAATTTTTTTATAAACTTAGTCTATAAAACATCAAAAAAATTATATATATGTAAAGATAACTATTTAGGTTACGTGAAAAATACACATAATAAACACTCTATAACACGAGCTGTAAGCTAAAATACAATCTAAAATTATGTATTGGAAAAGTGTTACTCCCCAAATTGAGAAAATTCGTTAATTTGTTAAGGGTGTAAGATCGTAAAAGTCAGATTGGTCACGAGAGTGAGTGAATATTAACGTCGTACTGTTTAGCTACTCGAGGGGTTTTGGTGACGGACCTCGTAATTTTGAACCACGGTCAAGTGACAAGGACGACACCTGAGCTGACATCTTCCTCTCCTAACAACCAAACCACTCCAATAGGAGCACATTTGAGCTCTCAATAGATTTAACGTGCATCGCTCCCATACAGTCAGATCGATCGCAGGAGGAAAATGCAAAAATAATATCTTGTAGACAAAGCTTTTTTTCCACTTACATTATAATAATAACTTTTGAATATGTAAAAACATGCTTCGTTTTTTCATGTACATTTACTTAGTTTTTGTTATTTAAAAATAGAAGCAATGTTTTTTTTTTTTTTTTTTACGTATAATTCCCACTCATATTCAAATACACTCCTGGACACCGTAAATGCAACACCAAGAAAGACAAGAGATAGCAAAACAAAACTTATTTTGTAGATAACATGTTGACCAAGTATAAAATGATTAAATTTATAGACTTCTGTGAAGTGTGGTTCCTGCCAGAATCAATAGCCAGAGTAGCCGCCATTGTTGGAGATCACCGCTGCTATACACCTCGGCATTGATTCAAAGAAACTTTGGATGTGTTCATGGGGTACAGCAGACCAAGAAGCTTCCACACGTTGCCAAAGTTGATCTGGTGTGGCAGCTGGGGGTGTAATCTGGGTCAATCGTTGAGCAACCATGGACCACATGTTTTCGATCGGCGAAAGATCCGGAGAGCGAACCGGCCAGGGAAGCAATTCAACTGGTGATCGACGAAGAACCTTTGGACAATGCATGCCACGTGTGGTCGCGCATTATCCTGTTGAAATATGGCTGTGGCCAAGCCCTGAAGGTAAGGAAGGACAACTGGCTCCAACACCTCGGAGATGTAGCCCTGGATGTTTAAAGTACCAGCAATGCGTACTAGAGGAATGCGAGAGTGATATCCAATACCACCCCATACCATAATACCCGGTGCAGGGCAAGTGTGGGGGTGCATAACGCAGCTGTTCAGCATCCTCTCTCCACGGTGTCTCCAGACTCGAATCCGACCATCTTGGTGTTGCAGACAGATGCGTGACTCGTCAGTAAAGACAACTTCCTTCCATTCTGCCACCCACATCCTTCTTTCATCACACCATTGTGGTGGAGACGTCTGTGGTTCTACGTCAAGGGTAGACCAAGCAATGGACGTCTTGCGGACAGACCACTCTGCTGTAAACGGCGTCGAATGGTACGCGCAGACACTGAATGATGCGTTACAGACTCAATGTGCTGTGCTATGATGTGACTGAACGATCCGTCACTGCCATGCGCTCAATTTGCCTGTCCTCATGTGAAGTGGTGCACTGAGGTGGATGTGATCGACCACGTCGGTCCGTCGTACCCTCCTGCATCCAACGGTCACATATCCGCATTACAGTTGTTTGGTTTCGTCCAACACGACTACCGATTTACCTGAAAGATAGTCCACAATCTCGGTAGGCCACTATCCATCCTCTGTCGAACTCGGATACTTGATCAAAAGCTGATCACTGTTTTCTACGAGACGTAACTGATCGTTTTTTTGAAAAAACCACAAGAAAAACACAATTGCCGGACTTGAAATCGTCGAAATCTCCAAGCCTTAAATAGCTCTTTGAGGTGGCGCCACAGGCGTGCGTGATGTGTGTCTGCGCTGAAATTCTAATCATTTGCATATATCACCTCTCGTAATGCATGTTGTAAATTTCATGTTATTTGCGTGCTTCCTTCATGGGGTTGCATTTACGGTGGCCAGCAGTGTATTACTCCACACAAGAATGAGAATACATTATTTTTGAAGTTTCTTTCCCCCCAGAATATTGACTTACTCTAAAAATAAATCAAGGCGAAAATATTTTTTCAGAAATTGTTAAGGTATCTGATACTTGCGACAACTTCTTTTTTTTTTTTTAAAAGAGATATGTGGATTTTTTTGTCTTTTTTAGATTTGTTTAGTACATTTTAAGAAAAATGTGTTGAAAATTTGAAGATAAAAAGAAATTATTATTACTAAAATGGAAAAAAAATTTGTAAAAATTTACAAAAAATAAAATAAATGGAACCCATTTTGTACCAAAAGTTTATGAACAATTTTTCAATTCTGATGTGTTACTGTGTTATTCATTTTTGAAATAACCTTCAGGATAAGATATATTTTAAATTTATCTAAGTTATTATATGAAATTGCTTAAAAACAATGATTATATTCACTTAAGAGACTGTAAATTTTGTAATGAAATAGTGATTGATAAATCTAAAGGTCAAAACACTTCTACTTTATACAGAACATACACAAAAAATTCAGTAAAATATTTTCAAAACTTTTTGAGCAATCGCTGGTCCCGTTTGAGCATTTTCAAAAAAACACATTTCGTGTTTTTTTAAAGACATTTTTTTAAGTATGACATCTTACTTAAAGTAATGGTATCTGCTTTTACTAAAACCCTTGTAGTTTTTGTTCTATTGAACGGAAAATGATAAATTTGGTATTTTTATAAATCTAACAAGATGGTCTATAAAATAAAATTTTAAAAAATTGTATTTTTTGGCAAAATTCATAATTTTAAGGTAGCCGGATACCTTAAGTGGTATTTTTATTGTATAGCCAACATCACCTTTATAAGTTCCATATTTATTCATAAACTACATTATTTTAAATCTACAAGCATTTAAAATAGCATTCTTGTATGAATTATTTTCTAATATTAAAGCATATTTGCAAGAAGGGGAACATAAGCTTGCTCAAAAATCTAACTGCCTAAATCAATATTTCTCAGCTCGAATGCAATGATTCGCGAACATCAAAGAATTAGCTCGAAGTGATCATATCATTATTACAATATATTTAATATCAATAATAATTTTTGAAGGGGTTTTAGAATATGAATTCTTTTGCTTGTAATAATCAAGGCCTTAAAAATTCTGAAGAAAATTAAATCAGAAATTTTATAAGTTAAGTGGACATTTTATTAGTTTTGTTTGCAAAAATAAGTAAAGAGCTATTTGATTAATCTCAAACAATAAAGTAATAATTCACTTAATATTGTTCATCAATAAATGTAATTACAATTTCATAAAAGCTGGACAAATTATATTAGTCTCTTAATATTTCATACCAAGCTGATACTGATGTTACGAAATTTCTGTGTATCAAATACTTCATATATATTAATGGACATAATATTACCATATCTGTCAAATAATTATAAATCTGTCCACATTCAGAAAGTTGTTTGGATATTAAGTAAATATATTGAAACATTTACAGCAATGGAGCATAATTATATCATATATATATATATATATATATATGTCAGCACAGGAATTTTCGATTCTTGCATACAAAGTTATGTTCCATCATTATTAGTTAATAAAATGAATGTATTACATTTACGATAACATATGCCATGTGAAGCTTTGAGTCTTTATATCTAATGATTCGCATTTTCATAACTGCATCCATTGTGATTTTAAAAAATTCTTTGAAGTTTGAGCTACCAAAGGGAAAATTTATAATTTTTAATTTAAGAAATGTTTAAACAGGATTAACCTACATTTGAAACGCATATTTAAACTTGTAACGATCTCAAGAAATGAAATTCAATGGAATATGTATATGTAGTAAAATATGTTTAACACGAAAACATTTACGACGGAATATCGGTATACACGAAATAATGCAGTGGTTCCAACAAACTACTATGTATTTCCATATATTTTTTCTCTTAACTCGAAACGAAAATCGCTTAACACGAAAAGATATTCTTTCTGGGAATGAACAGAATGGGGAAAACATGCTATGCAGGTTCATCCTCGGAAGAATTCTTTGCAATATATGATGACAGTGTTTGTACAGCAACAATTATGGCTGATAAAGGCACTTTGCAGTTTGTTCAAAGCTCAAAAGATGTCATTGATGCAGATTCCTTTGACGAAAAGGAAATGAATAATGTAGCTCCTATTCCCTCTTTTTTCGAAATGAGGAACATCATGAACAGTATGCGAAATTATTGAGGCAT
Organism: Trichonephila clavata; assembly: GCA_019973975.1. Classification (NCBI taxonomy): domain Eukaryota; kingdom Metazoa; phylum Arthropoda; class Arachnida; order Araneae; family Nephilidae; genus Trichonephila; species Trichonephila clavata. Next base: position 73,401 of record BMAO01034150.1, read on the forward strand.
ACATTTCAATGGTGAATGAATAACAAAATGAATGACATTGAACAACTTGTTGAAAATTTGATGCTAAAAAAAGACAATGCAAAGAAAAATAATAGATTATTTTCTAAAATCTTGATAATTGTTTTTGTTTTGTTTTTCAAAATCTTGGAAATTTTGTATTATTTTTCTTTTTTATTTTTATTAAATATATGAATATATACATATTTATGTGTAAATAAAATGTACCATATCAAACTCAGTTTTGTTGAATACATGATTTTTTCGTAATATATTTTAACACGAAAAAATATTTCATGCCTCTCTCTCTATGTATATATTTTTTTCTTTATATTCATCTCTATAAGAGAAACATTGCGACTCTTTCTATTCATAGTTTCATTTTATTTTATTGTCTTGTGTTCCATCCACGTGTGATAGATATAGGCCTAATTTTTCAACATGGCTCTGATTTTTCTATTATGTCGAAAATTTCTGCTGTA